>JAUZNK010040921.1:0-17209 GCA_035046665.1 Euphysa ruthae
ATATATACAATCTGTTATATTTTGAACATGTTGTACAGAATCTATCATATTTTGTGTGGCAATTGATGAAATTTTTTAAAAATAGTTTTTTTTTTTTTTTTTTGCTTATTTTGTGTTTTGATACAGTTTGATTGGTGGCCACATAAATTTGTATACATGACCAAAAAAAACCCCTGTATCCCCTACCCTACCTCTATTATAAGCTTAAGTTAAAGGTTGTAATATATTTCTTTTTCTTTCTTTTTTCTCTTGCGGAGAATAACTTTGAGAAAATCAATCTTAAAACAAGAAAAAAAAATCCAACATCGTTTTTCAAAACGATTCATATTCAACTCAAAATACTTTTAATTCTTCTTCACAAGTCAGAAGCCTCTTTCTTGTTTAGAAGGGACCTATGTAGTGCAGTTTTGATACCTACACATTGAGGGTACAATTTGCAAAATAAATAAAACCGAGAACTCTTAAATAAAAACGAAGCCCATCAACTGGTATTTCAGCTAAATTTGATCTATAAATAATTAAATTTACTTTAGGATAAAAAAAAATGTCAGCATCCTATAACAAAAAATTTAAAAAAAGTTTATCAGTTTTTCTAACTTACTGGAACTATGTCAGGATTTGTGTATCTGTATTTTCCAACATTACTACTGATCATTTTCGAAATTAAATATCTAAAAATTTATGTAAAATGCAAACATATTCTACAAATCGTCTTTTTTTTTTTTTTTTATGTTGAAAAATTAACGATTTTAAAAGCAAAATATATAAACGCGTTGTAGTATGTTTTTTCTGGTCGTGTTGGAAACAAAGTATAAACAAATAAATTTGAAAATATAACCTTTTTACAAAATGAAGTAACCTCGGAGCTACCAGGTTAGCCTATGTAGGAGTTTTGGGTTACCTTTCGAAATTTATCTGAATAAAACTAAAATAATTTTCATTAATTGAAATTTTTATTTGTAAATTTATTTCTTTTCAAAACAGATTTTTCAAAAATTTTTTTTAGATTACCATAAAAATACACAAGAGCCCCTGTCCTCTTCTGGTCACTTATTACCACCACACCCTTTACTAAAGCATGGCACCCCTGTTTACCATTTTTGCGATTTTGGGTAAGAAATCCAATTTTACAACATTTGCCAAATGTGAATTTGTGCTCAATTTTGATAAAATTCTTACATAATGTAGTCATGCTTGTAGCTGTAATACTGCAAGTGAAAGTATTCCACACTACCCCGTCATCCACATGGATTTTTCTCTAAAAAACTAACAAATCATCTAACCGAACAAATTCTTGGTGGAAAACGACTATAGACTCTTTTATTTGATATTTCAAAATTGGCCTTTTTTTTAGGTCCTTGTTGTCATTTGACAGGTGACACAATGATGAAAGTGGGGCAAAAATTTAAAAATCTAATTTTTTATCTTTTTTGGCGTGATTCGATAGGAAATTAGATTCTGATCTTTAAAAATATAAGGACGTGTATCTGTACTTTTATAATTTAAAAGATATTTATATTACAATATACAGGCAGAGCGTATTTAGCTTTACAGACTTTTTGTTTTCTTATTGAATGTATATTTCTTTTCAAATTATAACAATAGATTGACCGTGATACACAATATGAATGTGTTCATAAATATGCTAAATTTTTATAACGATATTCGTATATATTCAGCAAAATACTTCTATGACAATACAAATAAAAAATAATTAAAATCTTCATTTCATAACAGACTTCATTGTGACCAATCTAAAGGGTCGCTGTCGCTTTCTACTCTCGATTCTTCTATGTAAAATAAATTTAAATATAGTTCATCTTCGTTGCTAATATATTTATCTTCTTGTTCGGGATTCTTTTTGCGCTTTTTTGTAGTTTTAAAGTCGGGAAAGTGCTTGCCTAGTGAGCACAATTAACAATCAACAATAAAAAAAAAAATACTTGATGCAGAGGTAATCACAACCTTTATTTTAAAATGCAACACTAAAATCAATAATATATTATATAGTAATGGTTTTGTGCAAGTCTAAACCTAAACCTAGAAAGTAAAACAGAACCCAAAGAAAATATGGAAACCAAGTACGTGATATCCTTGAACATTTTTTTCCATCTAAGTCTTTTTTTTGCAAACCACACCCTTCAAAACTTATTGTGCCAGTGATTTTCACATCCGATTGAAGCCATTAGAAAAGTTGGCACTATGCCAAGATATATTGGGTCATTGAACCAGGATGTTTCAATTTCAGAATGTGGAGCTGGCACAGTGGTAAAACTTTGACTACAAAATAAAAGTTTATGAGTTCTATTCTCGCCTGTGGCGGAAATTTACTTTCCATGTTATCTCTTTGTTTCTGAACAAACTCATTGCGTAATGCAACGCTAGCTCAATTTGGTATGCTGTTTGGTTGAGTGAATTTCTTAGGCGCACATGGGCGTTATAAGTGCTTTAAGACAGGTCACGTGAGCCTTTCTGGAATGATTTTCTCTACAATTTGTTGGTTCCGCACGCTAAATTTAACATTCTCACTCTCTCACCCTCATCAGCCGGCATCGATAATAAACCTTGTTTTTCATTACTTTATACTTTCCTGCCTGTGTCTAAATCGAGTTGCGTAAGTAATTTGGTGTAGCGATACTTAAAGGATATGAAGTTATTGGGCAACTAAAAAAAAACACACACACACACATGCTCACTATTGTAATGGTTTGTGTCTCAAAATTTTTATTTCACCGTTATAGTAAAAGCAAAGGTTTTCTTGTTTCGATGCAAATTTCATGCATGGAATTTTATTTTACTAACAACATTTTGGCTTTCTCCGATCTTCCAAAAGATTCTCGGCCCGAACACCAATGACGTTAATAATCTCTCATCGTAAGACTTTTATTGTAAATACAATTATAGTCACAGCTCAATGAAAACTTTAAAAAAAGCAATGCACATACCTTTCTGTTAGCAAAAACTTGTTAACCAGGAGAAAAGGAAAAATATTAAAATGTGTATGAATTAACTGCAAATTATATTTAAATAATGATGCTTACAAACTCAATTAAGAAGACTAAAAAAGTAAAGATTTTTTGGCTGTATCAGACCACGTAATAAATAGTATATGGCAGCAAATAGTTGTTGTCGCTGATTTCGTTTTTGAATATATGAAAGCATTAGACTAAAATGGTTTGCCAAAACATTTTAAAAGAATGCCAAGTTGGGTCGAACAATACTTTGAATATGACCTGTGGGAAATAGAAACTAAATTTGAAGTAAATCTACTGGACGGATGGAGTATTCTAGACCTTTCATGAAATGTATAACGATATGTTGTCTAAAATACTTAAATACCGGAGACGCTATTTATTTTTAAATGCTGTTGAGATAAAACTATACGTTGACGAATTAATTAAAATAAGAATATTGGCAGCACCAAGATAACTTTCCAATTGCAATTCCTGGTGAATTAAATACTACAAAATTTGCCTAACCTCGATAAAAACTAAAAGAGGTGCCCGAAAACAACCAATTTAACATCAAAAGATCTAGTTGAATTGGTAATATGTTCTTCCGATATATGTAAAGATGATCGTTAATTATCGAGTATTAGTGTTCTTTAGAAATTAAATATCGAATCTGGTCATTATTTTCAACACGCCATCGCCAAAAAAAAAACTATGATTATCATGATTATGATTATCATAGAATTTGGCACATGTATTGAAAGCGACAATCACGCAAGCAAAACAAACGAAAACAAATTTTTTGAATTCTAAAAGCCACTAAACTGTTAATTAAGCACATTCCGTTAAAAAAAATTAACAAAGGTTTAAGGCGTACATTTAAAACTTAATAAAGGTATCTTCGAACCCTTAAAAAAACCTGGAAAGGAATTCAGTATTTTCTTCAAATCAAAAATAAATCAGGCTCGACACTTGCTTGTATTCTCGATAAAGGAAATTTTGTGACTGCTGACCCTACCTGCAAATATGTTTAATTCGTACTTCTCGACTATTGGGAAAACGTTGCAATCCAAGATATATTCTTCTCATGTTAATTTTTCACGATACTTAAAAAATCCAAGCATTCAGAATTTCTTTATTTCTCCTACAATCTATATCTATCTATCTCTATCTATCTCCGTCGCTTCTCCTACAAATAAAACTGAAGTATCCATACTTATTTCGAACATTAATTGAGGGAAAGCTTCTAGCCCTAATAGTAAACCAACCTATATTCTTAAGGATCTTAAATTCGCAGTTTCAATCATATTAGCAAATTTATTCAATTTATGTTTTTCAACTGGTATATTCCCAGATATAAAACAAAAAACTAAATAAAAAATTTTTTTTTCCAAATTATGCGAATTTTGATACTATTAAATTGGCCATATAGATTTTTTATAAAAAAAAATTGTTCATCAAATTCTACACTTCAAAAAAGCAAAATATTCTACCCTTCAAAACAACCAAAGTTGAAAACAATTTTCAAAAGTGGTTTGACAGGGAAAATCAGGAAAAAAAAATTTTTTAGTTAGAGCAAAACAACTTTGGTGTTACTAAATCATCAATCAAAATTATATAACAGAAATTTTTTTCTGAAGCAAGGAATCTTTTTATTTAACTCTTGAATCTTCCTCTGAATGCTTCAAAAATAAAAAAAAATATATTACGACTTTAAAACCACACTTCTCGTTAAAAAAGGGATCAAAGTTGAAGCTAAAAAATCCAAAATCTTCGAAAAAGCCATTGACGGTTAAATTAGGGAATTTCTTGAAGGGGAGAAAATAAAATTATATAAATTTTAATCAGGCTTCTTAAAAGTGTTATTCGACGATATTTGTTTCTCATATATTCGCAAAAGTATTGCAAAGTATTATTAAAAACCATACCGGGATGGTATTTTCTAAGCTCTATAAAACCTTTGATGCAATAGGTCGCACTATTTTTTTTTAAGAAATTAAATTTTATGCGTATTTTCAGAAATTTGGTTTTCTACATATTCTGTCGACAGTATTGAAATTACTTTTGATTTGGTTTTGATCTATTGGAAGAATAGTTTATAGAAAAAAACAACAACATGGTTTTATGGTATAATGTTTACATTCGGACTCTTAATTATTCTTTCATTAAACGTAAAATTCTCAGGGGATATGGACAGTATTGAAATTAATTTTGATTTTAATTTGGTAACTAACAAGATATCATATATGATTGTCTCGGTTGAATTATTCTCATCTGATATCAAATATTGTTAATAAAAAAATGGGAACGAGAGAAAAAATAGGCCCGAATTTAGGATTGAATTTTGGCTCAAAAATCTTTTATGGTGGTCTGGCCGAGCGGTTAAGACTTTTGTTTTCTGTCACTGAAGTGAAAGTTCGATCCCCCTGAGAGACCAATAATTTTTTTTGCCGTAAGTAAATGGGAGCTCTAAGTACATCAGAACCAAACCCGTGAGAACCTTATGAAATAAATAGCTGGAAGCTAATTGTTGGCACCACGATAAAAAATATACTTTGGAAGTATGCTGAGTTTTAAGATTAATCAATTAACTCTGCACAGTCAGCAAAATAAGAAACCTTCCTTATTATAGTGAATTTTTCGCATTGTTGCAAAATGACCTAAAGTTGCTATGCCTGTCTTTTTTGCTTTCGCAAAAATTCTCTTTAATCAAAAAATTGCTTGATACGCAATAAACACTCTTTCTAACAAAATAAAAACCACAGCAGTCTAAAAACACATATTGAAAAAGAATCATTTTTATCTGTCTGGATTTTAATACGAAAAACAAATATATAGTAGTCATAATATACCTTGGAGAAAAATATATTGACCTTTATATTTAGGTGAAATTGCAGGATTTCAATTCGGCATTTTATATTTTTTCAATACTTTCAAGGTAAACATCGAATTTTTAAAACATTATTTGAAATTTTAATGTTGGTAAATCATCATTAACTAATCCGCTAAAACTTCTATATGTCAAAATTTCTACACCGAAAAAAAGAAAGAGTCGTAAAACTTCCAGAGAACTTTGTATTCTGTCTTTCATTTTTGTATTTTATGTCGAAGCTTTTATACAAAATACGAAGAAAGAAATTCTCATTCAGTAAAGTAAAACGGCATATCGGTATATTATAACGGCATATAGGTATATTCTCTTAAGCATAAAGACAGTGCGAAGAACTGGTTGTTATAAAATAGCCAGGTGTTGTTTTACTTTCAGAAAAATTTCTAATATGACACAATTCAAATATAGCAAAAAACGCGGTTTTGCCCCAAACTATGTATTTTCAAAAGGATTTAACATTAATAATTATTAATAAACTTGATATAATATAAATTGTTATAGTTTTCATTTTTTTTCTTTATTTATTCAATTGTTTCAGATACTCAGGAATCTGGCTCCAATTATGGCCCGAATGATTAGAATTCTACCCAAGAATGATTTAACATGACATAAGAAATAACAAATAAGAGTTATACCTCTTATCAAAATCTTGACACATATACAAACGAGAAATCGAAAAACAATTTCAACCTACGCTAGCTAATACTCATTAGTTGATACTGTAATAAGATAAAACCAGTAACTTAAGTGTTGGTATTCAATATTAGTAGTGACACTACTTTTAGATACCTCTATTCAAAATTTTGTTTCTTAAATTTTATGGTCCTCATCACGTAAAGGGGTAAACTTTAATTATAAAAACGATAAATAAAAACGTTAAATTTCCCTCCATTATTCATTCGTTCTCTTTCGTCTCATCGAAATTGACTTACTTGTGACACAACTGATGAAAATCCCGCAGACCTGGCCTTACTCTTTAAAAATTAAAGATCTTAAGTGCACTTTTATTTATATTGGTCTCGCAAAAAAGACATCTATGATGTTTATTCTGCGATTGCCTGGCTAAAAAAATACGGTAAAAGATATTTGCATTTATAATAATTTCATCTCAAAAAAGACGATGGCTTAATATTTAATTGAAAATCTTGCATTGCATTGTTAGTTAAAATTTCAGCAAAACTAGAGAAGTAGCTAGATTAGCACAGGAGTAACGAATAACCTTGCATGTCTATTTAAGACCCTTAAAGTAAAGGTCTTGTAGATAATCTTTTATCAACTTTTGATTACTTGACTGCCATTTTGGCTACCATTTCTTTGAGTTACTGAACCATTTTGGCTACCGTTTTGACTTACGCTGTCTGCTCCTTCCGTTATATTTGAAGCATCCCAAATTCGGATGCTTCCATCGTACGATGCCGTGTACAGCTTCGATCCATGTAACTATGGATACAAAATACACTTACATTTATTAATAAGAAACAAACAATTAAGCCTTAATTTATTTGAACTGAAAATTAATTATAATTTTAATGAGCTTAATAGATTAAACATGTTGTTTGGTAGCCTAAAAAAGTATAGAAGGGATAGACTTAAACGTTATACCTTTACGAAATTGCTCAAAAAAAAAAAAAAAAAAAAGAGATCATTAAAGATTTATTTCATAACTTTTTACATTTCAAATCCTATCACTTATCATTATCACACCTACCACCAATGCTAGAAACTCTTATAACACAACACAAACGAGACGCATATAAATAAATATAAATATTCACACAAACATTCTCCAAAAGTCAAATGAAATTCTGTGTTAGTATATTTAAGATAAAAAAATTTACGAATAAATTTTTATGGGAAAGCTAATATCTGAGAACGAAAAAAGTTTACAGCTAACAGTGGATTAACTGACGACAAAAAAATCAAAAATAAAGGCTCATGTCAACATTTTTAAAAACAAGACTGGTGAATTTGTATGTATGGTGATAACACGAAAATGATAACCGAATATCAATCAGAGCCTTCAAAAACACAAAGAAATTATCGGTTAATGCGCATACTCAAGAAAACAAATTTAAAATTTTTAGTTTAATCTGTTAAATTTAAACTGCAACATCATAGTAAATTTTTTTTGAAATAGGAATTGCTATGTCTATTTGTTATTTTAGGAATGGGAATTGCTTAATATTTCAGTAGTCACTGCTATATTCTTCAAAAATGAAACAGTGTTCTTATTGTACTAAATCATTGCTAAATATTTCTTTAGTAATTTATGCCTGTTAATTTAACTGGGTAGAATTTGTCAAGTGTGTAACATAAATAGGTGTCATCGCCCTTTTTCTCTTAGCAGCCGCTATATGGTTATCTCTAAAATACAAAGTATTTCCTCCAATCTCTAAAATAATAGGCTTAGCAATGAATTTCTGGTAAGATTTTATTATATATATATTTTTTTTAATCTTTAATTCAAAATGCATAAATTTTTTAGTTGTAATTTAACATGTTTTAATTAATGAAGTTATCTCATTCTCCTTAGTGAGTTATTTGGTATGACATACGTAATCCACCGTCAAAAATAGTCAAAAGATTTATATGGACTTTGCTCAGATGATATTGTTAGACACTTTCATATCCTATGAGTGGGTTGAAAATTCTTTACTGGCACATCTTAGTGCATTATGAACAAGGTAGAATCAGACGTTGGGTTAAAGTTGGAAAAAAAAATCAAGAGTTATGTTTTTCAGGGAGTGGTAAAGAGGATCAGAGTTAGGATAAGTAGTTAGAAAATAAGAGAAGAAATATGTAGAGGATAAAGGATGGTGAATAAGGAGGCTGTAGGTATTAGTTGAGTTGGTAGAAAGAAGTCAGAAAAGGAGCAGGGTTAGTGAGTGTAGAGGACTTCAGAGTTGAATGATGAGAAAATAATAAGAAATATTTGTGTTTAGAGTTGGATAAAATACAAAGAGCGAAAAATGGTGGGCTAAAGATAAATGATATAGGGCATAGCACACAGGAGTATCTTAGGAAGGATAAGTGAGTGGAAGAGAGTGAAGGATACACGATGGAGAAGCATTGGAGTTGGTAAGCAGGAAAAGTTTTTAAGAAGAACATTAACAGAAGTTGCTGTTTTGCGAAAAAAAGGGTCAGAGAGAGAAAGCGTTGGGATTAGTAAACGAAATAGTGCGTTACATAGCTATGAGGCACAAATCACTTCATATATAGTTTTATCGTGGCAATTATCATGAAACTCTAACACAAATATAACGAATCTGAAGAATGAATTAATTTTATAATGTCCATAGAATTTTTAATATCTCAAAGGTTATGAGATACTACGCAGAAACTATAACATGGTACGCAAAAACTATAAGATAGTACCCAAAAACTATTTAAATGATCAGATTTAAATCAAAATATCTATAGGACTTACCACAATAGAATTGACTGCACCAACATGACCTTTAAAAACCCGCTTACACGACCCAGATTTTGCATCGTAGATTCTTGCTGTGTTATCTCCTGATCCAGTTAGCACTGTAAATGAAGCGTTAATTTTTCAAATTTTGGTCCAAGTTTTTTCAAAGAAAGAACGTTTAAATAGTGTAACTTATGTTACAAAATTGCACCTTTTGAATTAATTACAGAAGGGATAAACCAAATTCACTCATAGTCTGTCTATCTTTACCGATCTACAAAACAAAACTTGCTTAAAGGAAAGCAAATTGCTTTTAAAATTGGAATAATTAGATTTGCATCTGACAGTGTAATAAATAGAGATATTTTGGCCTAAGAAAAGAACAAATGCACATTGTGATTGAAGACCAGATGCTGAACACTACTAATTCTCCTAACCATATTAAAACTTCTATCTTCAGAGGAAAATCAATAAGCATCTTCCAGTAATGTATATTAATAGTTAAGTACGGCAAGTTGCCTATGTTATTTTTAAAACTACTTTTCCATAAAGCCAAAAAATAATCTAATCAAAGTTTACTCACGTAAACCGCTGACAACCAACATACAACTTATAGAGTGGCTGTGACCCTTGTATTCGCGAGTGCATTCTCCAACTTCTGATATCCAGCATCGTACCGTATGATCAGCACTTGAAGAGAACAACAATCTGTTCACAACCTGAAACAGAAACCCCATAAATGAAATATTTTAAAAACACGTGCCTTAGATAATATCCTAATCGGTTTATTTTTTTGAAACTTACTTCTTTATATCATTGATAAGATTTAAATCTCACTCTTCTCAAGAGTATGAAAAAAGAACATTCAGTTTTAAAGATAAATAAGGAGATATATATCGATTGTGGCTGTAGTAGCCAAAACTCAATGTGAAATAAATGAAAATACCTTGCACAAGGAAGACAAACTCTGTAAGAAAACATCGCAAAACTTTTTGAGGTAAAATTATCACCCTTGTTAGAAAGTCAAGACAGTCGCTAAATAATGATGTCAAACAGAATTTATAAAAAAAAATTTTGGCTTAAAATAGTTAGTTTCCAGCATCGATATTGAATTTCATGATGCCTATTTCCTCAAGCTAGACATGGAAAAGGTTTGACCAGATAAACAAAAATTACCTGTAACTGTAAAACTCCAGCTAGATGTCCTTTAAAAATATTAAGATTATCCCCAGTTACAAAATCATACGATCGAATCGTAAAATCTTGACTTCCTGTGAATAAAAATTTGCCCTGCTGGTCAGTAGCTAAACACATTACAGCAGCAGTGTGACCACGGAAAGTTGTTATTGTTTGGCGTGAGCCAAGTGCCCATGATTTTGCTGTTTTGTCTATACTTCCAGAAACTAATATATCTTCATTATTGTCTAAATCAGAAAAGTCTTTATCAAACGATTCACCGAATTTAGGAACATAAAGTAATGGAAAAACACCACGGGAGTGTCCCTCGTATGCAGCTTTACATTCGCCTGTAGAAATATCCCAACACCTTATCTTTTTATCATAAGACGACGAAAAAATGATGTTACTTGCGATAACTAAACGATTAACGGCTCCAGTATGTCCTTTCATTGTCTTTGTACACATACCTGTGTCGATACGCCACTTGCGAATACAATGATCTGCAGATGCCGTGAATATATAATCATTGTTACAAACGATGTAGTTTATATAAGATTCGTGTCCTTTTAACACCGATACTGCCACTTCTTCTCTATCAATATCAAATATTCGCGCTGTACAATCTTCACCTCCAGTCACTAACATAGACCCGCATTGGGTTATACACATGCTATTGATTCCCTTGTCATGCTCTTTTATTTCTTTGATGAAATATTTCATATCCTTTTTAGAGAGCTTTAGATTATTTTCGCTACCAGATGAAGAATTTTTTGAGCTTCCCGACCCCATTCCTGTTATTCATAATATTATTCTGAAGTGAAATAACAAACGTAATATTAGTTTATATAAAGTATTTAATGGTTCAAAGAGTTCCCTGTCACGTGGAATCCCCCTGTATACCTGAGATAGGCGTTAAAGAGTTCCCTCTCAAGTGGAATCCCCCTATATACCTGAGATGGGCGTTAAAATTTCTAAAAGCTTATAAAATGCTCAATTAAACTTTATTTGTCGAGTTATCGAATAGATGCGATTAACATTTTTTTTATATCTGTGGATAAAATTGCAATATATGTTCACATTTTTATAAGGTATATTGATTTTTTTCATCTACAAACAGATGAAATATATGTGCAATCAAATACAGCGGAATTAAGTGGAGTTGGTACAGTGACAGGGCGTTTGACTATGGAGCTAACGGTTACCTGTTTCAAATTTCGTAGGCGCATGTAGGCGTTCTATTTACTCCAAGATCCGCCACCTGGGCCCATATGGAAATATTGTCTCGGCAATTTGTTGGCTACCCACTTTAAATATAACAACTATCACTAATTACCAAACAAAGAGTTTGATTTGCTACTTTCAGAGAAATGCTTAACCATATGGTCTGATTTAGATGTTGAAAGAAGTAATTTCACCAACCTTTTTTCGTAACCCATATTAAATTGTGAATATTTTTTCCTAAAGTTTAGGTAAACACAGCGTGAAGAAATTTTTCCATATCACATAAGAGATTAGTCATAATCTTATTGATTTGTTTAGTCACAAAAGAAACTTTAATAAAGCTGTGATTTTTTTTGTTAACATTGCTTAGGTAGCAAAAAGATATTAAAGTTTTTTTACATAGTTTTTTCCAATATTATTTTTTATGTCTTCACCTCAGGTGGGATGATTTGCAAAAAAAAAAAAAATATATATGTATTCCATTGTTTTGTTAACTAAATTATTAATTAATTTTTTTAATGAACATACGATGTAATAAAAACCTTTTATTTATTTTTCATAATTAGGGAAAATAGAAAATGTAGATGTAAACATATAAGAAACTCTTATATTTTAGTTTTAAAACATTAATTTTGATTTTACAAAGATTCGCAAATCCATAAAAACAACACATTTTTGTTAGAGGTCTTCGTAGACCTATCCAGAGCGTTTGATACAGTTAAGTGACTATGGAATTAGAGGTAGATCATTTGATTGGATTAAAAGTTATCTTAAATCTAGAAGAAAATTTCTTATTAATAAAAACTCCGGATTGAAAGAGGTTTTGTGTGGTGTTCCACAGGGATCGATTCTATAAACGATACCTATAAAGCATCCAATATCATATCATCGATTATTTATGCCGACGACACAGACTTCTTTCTTAGAATTAACAATGTCAAAACCCTTTTAACCCTTTTAACCATGAATTAGAAAAAATTAATGTGTGGTTCAAGACAAATAAACTTTCCCTAAACACAGATAAAACAAAATTCACACTTTTTCACAAGATCTCACAAGCCGACCTTCCCTTAAAATTACCAAATTTATCTACAATCCACAAAACTATCGAACGAGAAAATTGCTTGAAATTTCTTGATGTTTTAGACCTTATCTTGTTATCTAATTATTAATGAGACTTTATCTTGGAAAAGCTGTATGGCAACATTACAATCTAAACTCACATGCGCTATTGGTTTGCTATACAAATCGAGACCCTATCTAAACATGCAACCTCGTAAACTCTTGTATTTTAGTTTTATACACAGTCACCTTTCATATGCTAACATTCCCTGGGGGTTACCACAAAACCAAACTAGTAAAATTATGAAATCTTCAAAAACACGCCTGCAAAACGATATCGTACAAAAAAAAGCGAGATAATTAGCTGTAAATCCATTACCTGTAATGGAAGATTTGAAAATTCCAAAAATTTACAACTTAAATATCTACCAAGTCCTGATTATTATGTTCAAAGTTACTAAAAAACAAGTCCCACCAAGTTTTGATAAATTTTTTGAACTCAATTTTTCCAATATCTATTCATAGAAAGACACTCAACCAAAAAACTCCTGTAAATAAGTAGAACATTCTGTCTCTTACAGAGTTCCTAAACTTTGGAATTTGATTACAGAATTAATATTTGACATAGAGCTGCAGCTTCCTTTAATATTGCTACAATTGAATACATTGCGGAGTTTATGATATTGGGGTAAATTATCATTCAGTGCCATGAATTGCTTTCCTATTTTCGTAGTCGCACTTCTACTACACGGTGGGTTTAACTATATAATTTTTCGATTTCACTTTTTATTTCTAGTTGGATCAACTTTTCGTTTCTATTCGAATTTGTGTTCGATAGATGACTTAATAAACAGCTTCTTAATAAGCAGGGATGATTTGTTTAGATATTTCTTCGTTGGATATTTGCAAATCTTTTTTCTACGAAAAGTTGTAATTGTTTTATTATATTAGGAGGATGATTGGATTCCTTGTGTATATAGATGATAGTGTTATCAGACTTGGTATATGGTGAATAGGTATCGTTATTCATAGTTACATCGAGGTTGTTCACCATTTTCATATTACACTGAATCAAAATATTCAATCTGTTATCTTTGAATATTTTCTGAAAGTTTTTTTTAATTCTTTCCATATCTTGGCACTTTTGTTTTCTAACACAGTCAAGCCATCATCTCTGTGAAGGCCAATACTATTTTTATAATACTTTGCAGATAATTTGTGAAGCATATAATTTCCAACCAGTTCGCAGACTTCAGCACAGTTGCATGCGCCCATAGTTACGTCAAACAGACCACCTTATCGTTTAATCCACATTTCATTAGAATTGAAAAGCAAAGATTTTCTTGCGTGTGTTAACGCAAATTTTCTCATCTTATGGAAATATATTTTTGTGCTTGCTAGCGAATCTTAATGCACCGTTAACTAATCTCTTTTTCATGGAAGGGTAAAAGTCTTTTATATCAAAAAAGACAAATTTTCGCTGTTGCTTACCTTTTATGTTTTTAAAACAGTCAATAACATTCTGCGTATATTTCCATTGGCGAAGGCCAAATTTGCTTCGTAATTCCGCATTTATTTTGTCTGAAATGGATTTATTTGTCCTACCCTAATTCATTTTTTGCTAGATTGATAAGTCTCACAGATTTTTCCTAAATTTTCTTTATCATCTTTGAGGGAGATAAAACAGTGGCTTTCGTTTTTTATTTTCATTAGATCTAAGATAGCAGTGTTTTTTATTATTTTATTTATTTATTTATTTATTTTTTTATAAATGTTTACATTAATGAGTTTACTTAGTTTGAACTAGTGATTGGTTGGCTAGGACCTGTAATTGATTGTAAAATGTTTGTGGTATGTTAATTCACCCCACCGTCAAGCTAAATCATAATATTTTAGCCCAATTTCGTAGCGAACGGAATATGGGAAGTATTGAACTAGGTTTTTAAGCATACACTTGTTCATAACGTCTATCATAGTTTACCGATGACCCTTCGAACGATGTAGCTTAATATATTGTATCCTATAATAGCCCAATATAGTAATTAAATAGAAATTACATTCCTAACACTCTTTTAAAACAAATGAGAGCTGACCCAAATCACTGACAAAGATGTTTTGTAGGCAGGTGTTCGCTACATTTCGCTTAATGACTAGTTTCGAAAGTTCCTTAACTTTTATCCATTTTCTTAAAAAAAATAGAAAACCATTTTTCAAAGAAAAATATGAAATGATATAATCCTAAAGATATCTTCTGTCATTAAACTTACTCCTAGTAATTATTATCTTACAGGAGCGAATAAGAGGTAGTAGTAATTTCAAAAGAAAAATTCTTAGAATTTTTCAAGTAGAATTTTGACTGATATAGATTGGAAAATGCTGCTGGGATGGATTTTTTATAAGATCATTTTCAAAATGCATATCGGCTGCAGCTGCAAGGAATGAATACAATACAAGAATTAACAACGACGAGAAATTATGAATTGTGATAAGTTAGAACTTTATTTGAAATAGGCAACTGTTTTATGCTGTTGTTTTTCTGAATCTGATTGGAAATTGAAGCAGTTTAAAAGGTTATTGAGCTTCAAATATGCCCAATCTTGGGAAAAAATATAATACGAATAGTATTTTTAAATATCACTTATAGCTATAAATAATTCTAATTAACATAAGATAATTAATATCGTATAAATGTGAGAATTTCACAAATAAAAATTCCATCAGGTCAGGCAAATTTTATTTTCAAAGAGATTGAGGAAAATTATAAAACCGGTTTAAAGTGCTAAAAAATTATATTCAGTGATATTTCGAACGTAAAAGATATGTAAAAGAGTAAATCAAGTGATATAAGCAAATAAAAAAAGCAAAATGAGAAAAATAATTAGCGTAAAATACAGAAAATTAATTTTCTGATTCAAGCAATATTTATTACATGATGTTAAAAATATTTTTTTTCGCAGCATCGACTGCTTCATATTTGTTAAATTTAACCCATGTTGCAGCCCAAGATGGAAATCGTAAAATTTCTTTATTCCGTTGATTATCTACATCTTTTTTCTCCTTTTTTTTTAAAGCTTAGTCTTTTTTTGTTTCATTGTACATTTTTCATTTTCTTTTATTTATCATTGTACTTATTTTGAGATGTTTTTAACCATTTTCAAAGCAAAAAAACCTACCTGCATAATAAAAATGAGTTTTAAAAAAAAAATAATTTAAAAAAATATACGAATTGAAACTTCTCGTCATCAGTTAAATTCTATCAAAAGCTTAAATATATACTATTTCAATTTAATGCCTTATACTATTCGTATAAGAAAAAAAATCTCTGATGTTACAATTTAATATTTGTTACCACAGTAACAGTAACTGAATAACTAAACACACGGAACGCAACTTTTATCTTAAAAAGCTATATATATATTCATACGTTTCTATACTCTATATCAAATAACTAAAAAGATTCGTATTTAGAGTTAAGCGGGAGGATTCCATTAGTATTAATATATCTATTTAAACCAACAGGACAGTTTCGGTTCTATAAATTATTAAGGAACACTTCACTTCAATGAACGTAATCAACAAAAAATCTATTTTTAACTTAAAATCTGACTTGATTAACTTCTTGTAATCGAAAGTTATTATTTAGATGTTTTGAAAAAACTAGCGAATAATACAAATATTTGCTGTTATTTTGTTTTCATTTTTCTGGTAAACCACTTTTCTTTTTATAGAAATGAAACTTAACTTCAAAAGTTTTGCGAAGCTTTAAACTAACAAATACAAAGAAAGTCTTGTCTAGAAAAATGAGGAATATGATAATTTTCTTCTCTTCACAGAATTTTTTATTTATTGTTCTTTAATACCTGGGTTTGGATATTACAATACTTTTTACCATAGTACTAGACTTTATGCAAATTACTTATTATCCTTGCCTTTTCATATTTTTTTTAAAAGAACCAGCCTATTGTCTTATTTAGACCTACATTTAACATTCTAGAAGAATAAAACTTCAAGATAAAGTGGAATTAAATTTCCAAAATCAATTTGTAAACATCCTCTGATTCTCTAAGAAGGCTAGATCATATGTTATAATTGCAGCTTCCATTGTTAATTATTTTCATCTTAAAAATCAAGCAAGAATTGTTGGGTTTTTAATATGACACTATCATTTTCAAAACATGCTGACTTTTTATTTTTGTAAGTAATGGTAGTTTGTTTTCTACATGAATATTTTTCCTTAGCTTATTTAATTGAGGACAAATTCAGACTTTCTGTATTCCAATTTTTAAAAATAAACATCAGAAATATTAAAATCACAAATTTTTTTCTCATCAAATTAACTGGATTATATACAAAGACAAGTTTCTATGATCAATTATTCCGCTTAGTAACGAAGCTAAAGATCTTTTTTCTTAAGTCTGAATATAAACAATTTACGTGATGTCTCGGATACCGGTGAAAACATACTCCCTTAGTTACCTTATTTAAACTATATAT
>JAUZNK010040932.1:0-17207 GCA_035046665.1 Euphysa ruthae
TACATACGTACATACGTACATACGTACATACGTACATACGTACAAACGTACATACGTACATGCGTACATGGGTACCTACGTACATACGTACATACTTGCATACGTACATACGTACATACGTTTATTTGGTTCTTTCTTATAACATATTCCGTTTGAAATTTTTCACAATGATAGTGATAGCTCATTGTAAATCGTAAAACCCATGAAGTTAAAGGCTCTTTTTCCGAGTTCGAGTTTTAGTTTTTAGTAACTCTAACAAGTGGGTGTTTTTTCTACTCTTAATTTTGTGAACCTGGATGTAAAAATAGTCATGGAAATTATTACAAGGTTTGTGTCGCATATTGTTTTTAAAATTTTATTTTTAATTTGAAACTGTACCACATTTGCGTTTATATCATCCAGAATAAAAGTTAACATCTTTATTTATGAGGTAATGCAAAAATTATGGATAGTTTTGAAATATATTTTTTTTTTTTTTCACTTTTAATTTGTTACCTAAATCATCAAATAAAAATTATCACCTTGTGATTTATGCGAAGATATGTTATTATTTTTGAAAATATTTTATCTGACATTCTAATTTTGAATGTTTCTTTCATAGGTGAGGAGTGCATTTATAAAACAATCTTGTTCCAGGAAGTCTGCTAGAAAGTTTCTGTCTACTAAATCAAATTCATCGAATAAACATGTATGTAAAAAAAAAACAAGTATAGTTTCAGTTTTGTTGTTCATATACATATATGTTTTATAATCACAATATTTGATGATTTTTTACTGGACGTTTTCAATTAGGATTTCTTTGCTACCATTGAATTGAATGTGTATGAATTTTAGGGACATATAAATATCAAAATTGGCTATTAGCTAATACAAGTTCTGCGATTCACATCGCATTCTCTAGGTATACCAACTAATTCATTTTCAGCTTTTGATTATCTTGGCAATTGTGGTCTGGCTGTGGATTATCACATCAACTAAATTACCGAATTTAATATCTCATACTAGAGTAACTGAGTGAGATTTATTGCGAATTTAATAAAAAAAAGTTATTGAATATGAAATATATATAACTTATCAAAAATATAGTTTCATCATGAGTTATAATTTATGAGCGGGATTTTGTTTCATTTCTTTTTTATTTATTGAGATAATCTAAAAAATACTAATTTAATCTGGCATTGGCTGTCTAATAAAATGAATTCATGCATGCAACAGGCATCATTACTGGTCCTATCGACCTCAAAAGAAAGTATAAATTTGTTCTTCTATTTATATCAGTATAGCTAATTAGCCACTTATCTATTCAACAGAATGAAAAACAGTGGTCAAAGTCAGATTGGGATTATTGTAGCCATTAATCACACAATATATTACTAAATCCTTTATTCCATCAAGATTAAAAAATCGTTATAGATACTAGAGGAAATTTCTTTGAAAATATTTCCAATGATTTTTCTTCATAAGTTACACTGATAGGATGTAGCATAAAATACCTTCCAGCACCAAAACTACTGTTCAAATCATCGCCACATTAGCAACACTTGTAACCCTTATTATCTATATCAAAAGCAATAGAATTAAAATAAATTCGTTATATATGTTCCCTCACGTCTCAAGCAACTTGAGGAAGAACAGTATTGCAATAGGATCAGGTATATAATTTTTAACTATCTTACACTGAGAGATAGACTAATAGAAAGATGGACTATTTCGTAAAATGAAAGACAAATACTGGTGTTAAAATACTCAAAATCATGAAAACCTAATTTTTTTTTTTTTTAATTTTACAGGGGAAGGGGTTAACTGTAAACATCAGCAATAATACTTGAACTGGACGTTCAGATAAAATAAGTTAAATATTATATAGAAACAGTCCAAACGATAAATGGCACCAATCTATCACGGACTTTTAATACGCCAGTTCCAACTAAAGTGTTTCACTTACAATGATTATCGATGAACTTTACATTATTTGACCAAATAAGATAATATAATTCATATTTACAATATTTGAATTGAGATTGTGTTAAGAGATTTTAATGGGGTAACAGGTCTAGGATAACATCGAATAAAATCAACTTTTATTTTCAAGAAGCCTTATGGCGTTTCATAAAATTTTTTTTGTTATTTAATTTTATTATGTTAGTCAATATTATTTAATTTATGTCTTAATTTAAAATAATTTAGTTATCTCAAGTCTATGCAATGTCATCATTGGCGTTGGTATTTGACTAGCCATGCTAGTTTTGATATTAAAGCTAATATTTTGGTCATCCTAAAATCAACTTTCCTAAAACACTCCTACCCCATCAGTCACATATTTAGCTAAACAAACACTAGCCTAAATAACCATCTATGTACTTGACTAAAGTAACGCCTGGTAACAAATACTTCTACTCCTAAGCACTTACACTAGTACATTTCTACTGAGGTCATCGTATAGCCAAAGTTTACACTTTGACGAATTACTCATTCTTTTCTTCCTCATGCTAATTTTCTCGGTTTCGCAAAATCATCAAAATCGTAATACATTGTTATGCGCAATCATTTTCCCTGTCTCTCATACCGTTTTAAAGTTTCGCATTGATTTAGTGTTTATCTATTTGACGGGTACTATTTTCAAAATCTGACTTTTTTAAGCCTTCTTTTTCGTAAAGGAATCATTTAATGAGAAAAATTCTATTTTAAATACTTTTTTTTTTACTTGTGGACATAAATAATTTACAAAAAATGTTAAAAAGAAGAAAACAATTGGATGCATTTTTATTCTTTTTCTTACTGGAATTAACTCAAAAATAAGAAATAATAATGGAATTTCTGTTTAAAAAAATGTAATTTGAAATTCTCACAGTAAAATTGTTTTAATCGTAGAATACTTATAAGCCCTGAAATTTTCAACTTAAAATACTAAGCGAGAGATTATAATTTATTAAGAAAATTTTGACGATGAATTTATTAAAATTATTACAACTGAAATTATTTTTCATGTAAAGAAGATTTCGATCATAGAAACATGATAAATATTAAAGAGAATTTTATGATGATAGATATAGGTAAAACTTTCGAGAATTATTAGTAGCTGCTTATTTATGAGCTCTAGATATGTTTTACCTTATGGTTTTTAAGAATTAATATAGACATCCTTTCCCGGTTATTGTTGTTGGGTCCTAAGTAAACTATGGTGATGGCTTGGAGTTTTCCCCGAGAAGTATTTGTTTAATTGTATAAAAATCATTTGTGTTAGATTTTACAGCCAAAATTACGACGCCTTAAAGAAAATATAAAAGATAAGTGTTACTCCCAAGGTGAAAAAAAAAATTAATATCCCAGTATGAACTTGCTCTAGGATTCATTACACATAGAACTATAAGATTCACCTAGGCAGGAAAGGGTGAGGTAAAAGAATAAATGTCTATAACTGAACCCACAATGAGCCGTCAATACTAATGGAATATCCCGTCATTGCAGGAAAATTTTTTTTACATTTAACTGGCAAAATAAAACTTTATAAAGCTCATACCAGCAAAAAAGACTCCATTCAATTTGTTGGCAAAAGTCGTGACATCAATAATACCTCACTTAATCTACTTAATTAACATCAAAGACTAATCGACAACAAAACTTCCTCTACAGTCTGCAAAAAATATACATATTTATAACACCTGGCATTTCAAAACCTAATAAAAACTTTATTATACTCGTTATAATTTCATAAAATGTTCATTATAATTTCATAAAATGTTCATTATAATTTCATAAAATGTTCATTATAATTTCATAAAATGTTCATTTTTTTCATCATATTTATTAGGTTAAAAAAAATATATTTTAAATTTCATTACTTTTGTTCAATTGAGAGATGAGTTAATATAAGTGCCTATCTAACCTATATGTATTATATGATCAGACCTTTAATTTATATCTGCGTATACAAAAAGCAAATTTATTTCCCAGCTAATTCTGAGAATCGTCAATGTGAGATGGATTAAATCTTCGATCGATTTCCCACATAAAAGACCCTACAGCTCAATTTGTTTTACCTATAAAATCAAATGAACATGCAATTTATTACAATTGCTTTTGAACTTGGTTATAACGGTTTTTTGCAAACTACTTTAAAACAAATTCAAAACAAAATTACAGAAAAATAGAATTTTTCTATGCTACAGAATCTTTAATATTTATTTTTTTTAATTTCCAAATCTACAAAATTATCTCATATACATAAATTGTTCTTCATTAAAAATATAACAAACCTTCATTATTAAAAATCAATAGAATAAAGTTCAAGTACGTCTTATTTTACTAAAAACATCAAATACATTATTATTCAAAGGATTTTTCCCTCGCGATTTATCAAGTTTTCCAGAACTTTTGATTTAAAATTATTTTTAAAATTATAGGTTCAAAATGAATTACCAGTGGATAATTCAAAAAGTTCGTTATGTTCGTGTTTTGCTCGAAGTTCCAGAAAAAGACCTGAAACAGAAATAACAGGTAGGTTTGTTCATTGCTGACATTGATAATTAAAAACTTGCATAAGCCATATTTTCAGAAGGGTCCACTGACTTTAGATCGGTAAAAAATTCAAAGCTTTCGGCATTGTACCCATTTAAACTAAATTTTCACAGCAAATATATACATTAACTCAAGTTTTAATAAAATTTAAAACTTAGTTGCTGAAAACTCAAATAAAAATTTGTTGAAGAGACGAAATTCCAATTCTTAACAACCATTTGCTCGAAATTAACATTATTAAGGTGGCCCATAATGACTTTTTCTTCTAAAAACTGTCTTTTAACGTATTATGTGTTATTAACGTATGTGTTAACTACTGTCTATTTGCCACTTAACAAAGGTTTATTCACTAGGTAACGATTTACAAATCGCGTGTTAAGAACTATCTATTAGCGTGTTGTCTGTTATGCTTTAAAAATCTGTCTATTTGCAAACTCTAAACTTTTTAAAACTAGAATATGAGATTTTTGAAAAATAAACCTAATGCAACTGCAATGGAGTTCCTCATTAATAATATATATAACGGCTTTAGTGCACACATTGTTTTTAAAGAAATATCCATTGTCGTCCTTAAGAACAAGGACATGACATTTGTTACTTCCGAGTTACTAAATCTGGAATCAAGCTTTAAATGCTCTTTCGACAAAATAGATATTTATATAAAAATGAAAATTTTTTACACTTATAATAAGTCAATACTTTTCGAAACCAAATACGAAGTTTGCCAGCACTCCTGTTGCGCCACTCTGAGACATTATACAATCCTTTATTGCAATTTAATAAAAATCAGCCTTGAAACCACATGTCAAGCTTTCAATAGCTTTCTATAGCGATCTTTATCGACATTTTCTCTATCCAAAAATGGTATGCTGTGCAGGGATGGGAAGGAAAAAGCAAAGAAAAGAGAAGGAAAAAGGGTAAAGGGGAGCAGCTGCGGGAGTCAAGCCCAGCTTACTTTACAATGCATTATAACTTCTGATTTTTGAAAAGATTCAGATTATCAATATCGACTAAAGTGTTGATATAAACTTTTTCTAAAACTTCCTTCAAAAAAATAACTATGAGTACCCTCGATTATTAAAAAAATTTCGATACCGAATTTGTTGAAGAATCAGGGGTATCCTTATATATATATATTTTTTTTTATTTGTAAATATCACACATGGGCTACCATACGTTAGTTAAAAATGTTTGCGTCAAACTAGTTTAAGACATTAAAAAGGAGATAAAAATTTGTTGGCATTTTAATTTTTAGGCTGTATAAACCATTTTCAAAAAAACAAAAAGTGCGTATTTGCATCTTCAAATAAACTGCGTAATCCAAGAGAAAATACATCATTTTGCTGATTTTCACATGATTATTAATATATTTTAGTTCTGAGAATGTATTTCTTAATCAAGGAAATTTCAAATAATTTAAACTATTTGATTATTGTTCGATCGTTTAAACCAGTTGATTATGATTAGATTTTTAAACCATTCGATTGTGGTTCGATCGTTTAAGTAACTTGATTGTGGCTCGCTCGTTTAAATCATTGGATTGTAGTTTGACCCTTTAAATCGGTTTTTGAGAGAAAAAAAAAATGTTTTTTGCAACGACTCCTTCTTAGTCATTCCCCTTTTAAATCGACAGTTGTTTGTCGATATATTTTTGATACGTTTGCTATTTGTCAGGCACAGCTAAATAAAATTGCAACAACAATAAGAAATTATATCTTATCGAGTTAAAAATTAAAATACACAAATACGTTTGCCTCTTAATTTTACGGAAATTTAAATCCAGTAACACATCTGCCGACGGTTATGATCTTCCCTTAACAATATAAACTATAAAGTAATAAAAATCACACTAAAATACATATCATACCATAAAAAAAAAAAAAAAAAAAGGCATTTTAGAAATGGAATAACACTAAACCAGATTTCAACAAAGAACCTTTTTCTAGTTAAGTTAGTAAACTTTTCGCGATTCATAGCTGAAACGCCCAAAGAAATAAGATCTCCAATCAGAGTATAAAACACGCTTCTCCTTTGTCAGCACTTGCTTGTTGTTCATACTGATTGGAGATATTGAGAATCAAAGTTTTCTCAGCTGATATATGTACCTCAAAACTTGTGGTGCTTTCCTAATTTATCTTTTATTTTGATGTGATTTATACTTATAACGACTTTATGATATCATTCGCAATCAAAGAATTAAAGAATTCTAACCAATGAAATTAAATTTAAACGTGGTATACTGCAAAATGACAACCTTCACTTCAATTATCATATTTTTGTGTAAATAACTTAATGAATAAAAGAACCAAGCTTTAAGTTTTTGTTACGATTATGACAGCTTTTAAATTTTTCCAATCTAGATTTAGTTTACCATTGACTGGATCCGAAGAGGATAAACATTTGTGAATTGGTCCTGGTTGGACTTATTGTGGAAGTATAAATACACCATACTTTTGAAATTGAAAAAAAAAAAAAAAAGTTTTATCTTCTCAGTATCTCTGCCATACAGGAAAACTCTCTAAGACAAGGTTAAATCTGTAGCAGCTTCACATTGAAAATTTTCACAATTTTAAAATTTTCTACTGCTACAGAAATTCGCCACATTTTTTCCCTCAAAAAGTTGCTGATATCTTTACTCAAGTTGAAGACATGTGCTTAAGACCTTACTTCAGCAAACATATGCTGATTTTGTAATCGGTACCTTTGATGTTTCGCTGACAAACTGATTTAATTTAAAAGATGGAAATTAAACAAAATGAGCTCAAAAAACAATTGCGCTGCTACATTGAAACGTTTCACCTGGCGTCATGGTTCACGTCTTTATAAAATAATTGAAATCTTGCGGTATAAACTTCAAAATCAGTTTATTTTATTATTTCGATTGTGATGCAGTTGAATTTCATCAACAAAAAATTTTGTTAGTAAATAATCAAAAAAATGGCAATAACCTCAGAGCTATTCAGTTAAATGTTCCGTATGAAGTTTTTCATAGTAATTCAGTCTTTTAAAATCTCGTGCATATAAAAACAACCTTGTAGAGAATTGTTATTTTCTATCTACTTATTGTGTAGCTCATATGTGTGCATATTATTTATCACAACTGATTTACCTAATCTTGCTTATGTTTAGAACTAACCGTATCAAGGAAGGAACTTGAAAATAATGGTGTTTTACCAATACAAATACCAAGAACCAGCAGAAATTCTGTCATTAAAAAATGGTAATGATGGCCTCGCTTGCATTTATAACGTCCTTACGTAATTATATTATTAAGAACAGGTTGTTTGATATACGATAGCAGAGATGCGGAAAAGAACAAAAAATAACTCGCCTTACTTAATTTTTGAAAAACGTAGTAGGTCCTAATTTTTCGAAATTATTCGATAGTCTAGTTTTCATGTAATACTTTTGTACATTAGTTCTGAATGTTTTACTGGGATAAAAGTTTTTAAGCAGAATCTGGAAAAAATTTCTAAAAATATATCAAAATGATTAGCCGCATAAGATTGGTTGGACGGTCTGAAGAGCGATTTAATTAATGCTAATACCTCAGATTTTGTCAGCTTAGACAACTCGTTGAAATTACTTTCATTAATGTAACTCGACAAAAAACATTTAGTAAACTTGTAAATAAATTTATTTACTTGGTCGTCAATTTATGAAATAAGTTTATCTCTTTATCAAAATCAGTAAAGATTTTCATAAAAATTTTTTAAGAATTTGGTTGACCATATGGATCGATAGAGTTAACCTCAAAGGAATGAATTGTTTGGTCATTTGGAAAGCATTTTGAGCTTTTTAGTTTAAATCATACCACATAGTAGATACTTCGCTGAAATTATTACAAAAAGCTAGAAATTAGAACTTAGACTTAGTTATATAGATGTAATTAGTTTTTTTTTTTAATCTGGTCAATGTTTTAGCGCCTTTTTTTTTCAAATCTTCTAAATTCTATGCATACAAAATTGAGATTCTAAAAAAACCTATTAAAATAACAAATTTTTTCCATTTTTTCTGACATCAGTATTTAATCTTTTTATTTTATAATTATTCCCAACAATCACAACTCACATCTAGTATAGCCAGCAATATGGCGGCACCCAATTCCTAATTTTTTTTTTTTCGCGCAAGCTTGGTATTGAAAATACTAGTTTGATTTAATGTGTATTGGAATAAGATTGCTGTTATTCAGAACCAAACATAACTAAACTATAAACTTCTTTTCCACCTTGAAAAATGTTAAGAGATCCCAAAATTGCCAAATTTCAAACACTCTTTAATTGGTGCATAGAGAATTTAAAAAGAAATCTTAAAAATTAAAACGGAATTAGTCGAATTCGAATATTCGATTGTTCGATTATTTTAACGTGGGGCCAACAAATAGTTTTTCAAAACAATTCATTATAGAAGGGAGCACGGGTTTGGTTAAACCTTGCTATCTTCAGAAAACTAAAAGAAAAAGTAAAAACAAATTTGGAGGACCGGGGCATCAATTTCGCATGCTAAGCGAGAGCTTTACTGTTTGAGCTAAACCTTATTAACCAAGTATGTTTAAAAAAACAGTTATTTTATATCTTTCTATTTGCCTATTGTTTAAAAATGACCAATCAAAAACGATATTTTTGTTATGAAAATCTTTAAAATATCGATTACGTTCCATCAAGTTGTTTTTTGCTCTATAGATGATAGTTGCCATAGATCGACCAATGAAAATGCTTGATTAAATAATGTGTAAAATATCATTCAAAATCCGTAAAATAATTGTAAAAATAAGGAGTTTATATTATAGAGATTTTCTTTTTAGATAATATCGAACATAATTTTTTGCATAAAAACCAGCTAAAAGATTTTTCTTCACCAAAATGTCTAAAAACAGTGTCACTGAACAATTCAATTTCAACTCCATCTGCCATAACACCAAGCTCAGACGGAAATGTCGAATTAGGTATCAATAACGTTACATTTATAGATGACAGCGATTCAGAATATGGTCCAGGAAATTTCTATCGCAGTGTTGAAGAAGACAAATCTTTCGAATAATTTGACGAGAGAGCTTTGAATTTATTGTAAATAAACAATGACCATGAACCTGCATGAATTATTCACTTAAAATGCTACAATGTAGAGCATTTGTTATTATTATCAAAAGATCTCAAGGGATGTAAAAATAAATTAAATGCAATGTATATAAGTCAAATATATAACATAAACATAGTGATTATTTTAGCTAAATATTGAAGATGTACTTCTCGATAAATCATAAATTAAGATATTTTCTTTCTTAAACTCCTGCTGAGGTAAAAAAAAAAAAAAAAAAAAAGGACATGCCTAGGAATTTTATAACATTTATAATAAATATGTTAATAAATAATGTTAAAAAATATTAAATACATATTTAACGTTATGTCACCAAATTCTAGTATATCAAAATAGAATGTAGTGAGAGAAAATTAGAATAAGCAATATAAACCTATTTCAATTCGAACCTTAAATTTTATAAGCAATCATTAGTTATCTATAATTATAAATCTTGTTTAGAGACCAGTCCACCCTTTCTGGATAATACACTGTATCTCAAGTCTGGCGTTTAACATAACTTCTAATATAACTTCTATCTTAAAATAAAAATTCAGTTCTTAGTATTTTGAATCGCAATTCGAAACTATAAACAGTTCTACTGAGTAAGAAGCTTTTGAAAACTCGAGTCATAATTTCAAACATTTTCTATCGCACAATACAAATTTCAGATTATGGCTCCTCCTCTGTTGATGAAAATTAATGATTGGCCTCATTTCCTGAAGTCTTGAGAAAACGAACGTGAACTCCGTGTAGAGAAAAATTTTTCAAACGTTTCATAATGGCGTATATATAGGTATAATAAAGCGGGCGTTTCTGTGTTGTTTTTTTAGTTTGTTGTGTTATTTGACAGCGATATTTGTAATTAAACTGAGCTTAAATTATTATAAATATGGTTAACTGGTATTGACCTTTCTCGCTATAATTTAATAATGTAATAATTTCGGAAAACCAATTAAATGTTATCTGTTATCAAGCACTGACAAAGAACTTCAAACTGAATATCAACGTGTTAATAGAACTTCTGGTTTTACCTGGAAAAATGGCCACAGTTTTGCTGCACATTGGAGTTGTGGAGAAAGAAAGACACCATCTGGAATGCCAGATATAGCAGTTCCTCATGAATAGTTTAAAATTTTACAAGTCAAATATAAAAGTGCTTGTTTGACGGATGAATAAAAAGACCACACTTCTTTGTATTTGATTTTGATACACTCTGAAAATATTAAACACCCTCGTTTTCATAAAAGTTTGCACGTTTTATATTTGGAATAAGTTTAAAAATCTTATTATCTTCTTGCTTTCCAGGTTTTACAATGCCTGAATATGTTTTAAATTTTTTCATTCCATTTCTCTCACGTTATACGAGATCCTATAATTTCACACTTACGTAAGTCTTGCCATTTATCTGTATTTTGTGCAACATCAACATAGTTATTTGCATGGCGTGGTTCTGGTATATGCAAACAACTTATGTCAAATGCGATTTTGTTCACTCACACCGATAGGAGTGAGTATTTAAAACGCACTTTCTTCTATTGAAAAGTTACACCGCGCATCAATATGTGATATATATTTTTACACTTTTATGAAAACAATTACTTTCAAAATTTCAATACCCATGTGGTTATGTTCATATCAACCCACGTAATATGCGGTCACTATATAAACCACGTGGTACTATTTTTGAACAATACTTGTAAACACTGAAAAGCAAACTCACGATTTCTGTTCAGAAGAGAAACAGAGAGGAAGAAAGTGAAGTAAGTAGCTTTTAGAAAAAAAATATAACTGCTCTATTTTTGTCAAACAAAAGCACTACCCAGCATCACCCAACCTTTAACTCAGCGAGGAAAGCAGCTTCCACATGCTTGTTCTAGCATGGTTCAGTATTTTGTGAAATCTGTTCCTGGTTCATTCTATCAAGGACAAGAAAAGTTTGATGAAACACGAAATGTAAAATGATAAACTCATTGATTTCAACAATATGTTTTTCCACAGTTAACAAACTATAATGCTGGAAATTCGGGACCTTGATAGCGTTTTAGAAATTGGAAATGCATCGTTTAAACAGCTAAATTTAATAAGGTCTATAGAAATCAGAGATCTCCCATTGTCAGTAAATTTATCTGATCATATTGGTATTTCTTTGTTACATCGATTTGATGGTATTTTGAATGATCCCGAATATTTCTCAAATCATACTGCCATACACCCAAATGAAATTAACAATGGCTTAATTTTTACCAAAGCTTTTTATAACTTCTCGGTAATTTGGGATATTTTTACATGTTTGATCCCCATAGCCGAGATAAACATGGTCGCTTTGTTACCGGTGGATTCTCATTATTCTAAAATTTAAATCTATTCGTAGTTTTATATAACACAGTTGTGTTATAAAAAAGATGTTTACAAGGAAGTTATTTCTGACTATATCAACATTCAATATAACTCCAATATGTATCTGTATCTATTGATTAAAACTTTGAAAGTTTATAAAAGAAGGACCAGTCTACGTAGGTGTTGTCTGCCACCGATGTCTTTATAGACGGTGGTCATATTACTAGATACAAACAAATATGACCTGAATAATCGTAATGTTATACAGCCTGTTTTATCAAAACTTTATTCATTGATAATGACGATCTAGTTCGAGAGCTCGGAGAAAATGTTACCTTTACGTTTGATTATGAAAATTGCTTTGAGTGTCCAGACAAGAAAAATAGAAGGAATGCATTATCGTAGAGAAACACTGAAAGTTCTTCATGAATAATTCATTTGTGAAATGTAAAACAATCAATTGTTCACTGCGAACGTTTGGTAGATGTAACGGAAAATATAAAGAAACCGAAACCTGAAGATTTATCCAGTAGCTTTGCAAAGTGCGCCTTAATCCTCAATTAAAAGAATAGCTTCTATTACTTAATGATGTGATGCTACTAGAATTAAAAAAAACGATACAAATTTTATCGTAATTTGACATTTGTCATATTCATTTGTCATTTTCCATTTGTGGAAAAGTTGCTAAAGGAAGTCTTGGATTTAAAAGAGCCTAACATACTGAAGATTTATACAGGTTATAAAATTGCTGCAGTATGGACATCATTGAACTCTATTTTCAATGCAATATATTTTGATTTGAACAACCTTAAAGATCTATAAATAATAACAGTCAGTCCTAAACAAAAGATGTAGATGATTCGTGAATATTTACCAAATGTTGCCACGGTAAACACGGATTTGGCGCTGCCAATTAAGAACGGTGTTGATGATGCAGTAGTTTCAGCCGAGTCGATGCCTGATGTCATCTGTTAGGTCTGCCAGTGACATTCCCAGCATTGTGAAATTTGTGAATTTCGAAGTATGTCAGTATAAAAATTTAGATATTGACAATGTTAAAAGTAACCTTCCTTAACATTTATCATCAAATTTAGAATTTCTCAAGTCCATGAAATCTTTTCAGCGTAACATATAAACTCAACTCCTAGTCAGAGTATCAGCTTCGAACCTAGCAAAGGACAGTTTGTTTCTACAATATTGGGGTTTCATCAGCCATGCCTAAAACAACAAGACTGACAATCAACTTCAACCATGGTCGATAAGACACAATAATGTCGAAAGGTTAATCTCAAATACTGTTTTGTTTGACATAAATATTAATATTGTCTTACTAATTATACTTACTAATTTTATGTAGTATATTATTAACAATATAATGCTATTAACTGTATACAGAACTGTGTGAAATAACGTTCCCAGAGTAACCTCTAGGTAAAAACTGTGCTTATACCAAATAGCTAATAACCAAAAGGATCTTGTGCATAGCTTACTACACTTTAAAGATTTTAAGTAACATGCTCACTAAACTATTGAACTAGTGAACAGAAACCATTTAATAGACAGTTTTAAAAACCCTAGGCATGCCTTATTAAGTAATTAATGGTAAATAGTATAATTTCATTAGGTAATGTAATATAATTTCATTATCCAACAATTCTAAGAAAAAAGATAAAAAAGATACGATGTTGTTTTTAATTTACCAATAAGTTTTTTTATTGGTTTTAAAAAATTTACTGGAAAAATTTATCAATTGTTTATTTGTTTTTTCCCGCTAAATCCATAACCTTACGTAATGACAATTTGCAAAAGTTAAATTGTTCTTTGAAAAAGACTCTTTCAGTGTTTATTTAGTGTTGAATGTAGCTTAGTACAACGTAGAAAGTATAAACGTAGTAAGCTAAAACAAGAGATAGAGATAAAGCAGTTCTTACATAAACTGATAATGATATTGGTTGACATTAGACTTAAAGGATTGGAGATCATTATCCGAAGGAGTTATCAGAATGATGAAAGTTCCACAAGTGAGCTCTACGTGGGAAAGAGCATGTTGAACAAAAGTTTTTGTGAAATTTAGGTATCTGTACCATTAAAAGATTAGTAGCAGATGAAATCTTTGTGGTCCTTGAGAAAGTCTTGTTTGCAGGTGTTATTTCTTTCAAAACATCGGAACAGTGTCCATGGAGATACTTATAGAAAAATGACAATAAGGCTACATTTCCGCGATTGGAAAGTGTTTGAAGATGTCCACAAAGATCAGGACAAAAAGGTATGTGTATACGTTTCTTAACTCGGAATAGAAATCCAACATTCTTGGTAGCAGATTTTACAATTGATTAAATGTAAGATCTCCAAGAAGAGTTATTTGAGAACGTTAGGCCTAGCAATCGAATCTGGGTAGATCCAGTGAGTTCACTACCATCAGCACAGACGAAAGGAAAGCTGCCCTCGAGCAGTTTATGAAAAAAACTTTGTTTCTAAAGCATTGATTGACGCCATCCGTTTCTCACCCCATTTAACAGTAATGCGAAGGTCATCATTAAAATCAGCTGCCATTTCATTTGGAGCAAAATGCCTTCTGTATAGATAATTTCTTAATAAATTAATCTAAATCAACGCTTGATAGTGGGTCTCGTTTATCACAATATCTCACAGGTCACCAAGAAATTGCATATCTTGAATTTAATTAAAATTTACTTCATCACTTCCTTATAAAAGAGAGGCTTTGTCTTGAATAATAAACTCAATAACAACCTGTCAAAGCCAGGTATATTATTTCTTAACAAGAGCATCTACAACACAACAATTTCATGCTACACAAGTATATATATTGTAAAAACAACTATGGGTCAAAAACAAATTAAAAGCTAATGTACGGTAAGAAGATGGAGATTCAAGTTATCTAGGTCAATGATTTTGTTGTCTTCCCTTGCGGATATGGCATTAATTTCCGGATCCTAGAGGTGCAGGTTCGAACCTACCACGGACTCAATGATTTTCTTTACCATAATTTCAATTGGGAGCTCTAAGTACATCAGGACCACACCGGTGGGCCCTTCGGGAAACATAACTTAATTGTTGGCCCCCACCTTGAATATATATTTTCTTACTTGCTTACCTGAAATCGATCTCAAATTTGCTATTATTTTATTCCCCCTCCTAAAAACAATCATTAATTAGGACTTAAGATTTTTGGGTCTGTTTCAAATGAATTTCTAGGGCAATAAAAAAGACTGAAAATTGCATAATATCTTGCATAGTTATTTTTATCAGTAGTAAACCATTTCATTGAAACATAATGGCCTTAGTTGGATTGAATTAACTTTTTGGCGTAGCTACTGATGGCCTTAGTTGGATTGAATTAACTTTTTGGCGTAGCCACTCATGGCCTTAGTTGGGTTGAATTAACTTTTTGGCGTAGCTACTAATGGCCTTCGTTGGGTTGAATTAAATTTTTGGCGTAGCTACTAATGGCCTTAGTTGGGTTGAATTAACTTTTTGGCGTAGCTGCTGGTGGACTTAGTTGGGTTGAATTAACTTTTTGGCGCAGCTGCTGATGGCCTTAGTTGGATTGAATTAACTTTTTGGCGCAGCTGCTGATGGGAAATCTTATTTGTTGCAAACCAAAAAAAAAATGACAACTGAATTTTTTCTTTTATTTGAGTGAAAAGACGACAAATGCAAACGATGCATATCGCGAGGAACGAAGCTTCTGATACTGATTTTTATCGACTTCTTTAATTTATATTACTCTGTTCATAGAATTAACAAAAGCGAAACATCACTTAATTATAAATTATAGCTATAATAAAAAAGTTCATTGAAGGCAATCGAATTGCAAAATGGAAGTTACCCTTGGATGTTTTAAGCGAATCTTTACCTATTTTTGCAGCATCGGGACATGGTAGTTATGCAAAATCTATGTATCTTAATCTAAATCTATGCTTGAGCTCGAATAGTCACATCCGATCGTATTCATCCGGTTCGTTAACGGAGGGTGTCGTACATAGGAGTGAAAGGTGTTGGGCAGTCCTACCGAATGACCTAATTACTGAGCAAGTACTCATGAGATCTCTAAAAACTTCTGGGGCTTTAACACGATTTAAAGGAATGGCGGATGTACAAAGAGCAATTTGGCAGCTTTTATACCCGATTTAATTTAGATATTGTCTTGAAATGGATGAAATTGTCTGAGTATGTTATTCTAGTAGTCAACAACATAAGACAGCTGCTTCGGCTGGAATGAAAAAAGACCATGATGTCACATGGTGGAAAAAATAGAACAAGTTTCACCGTTGACACCGGACGACTCAACATTACTCAATATTTCTAACGGAATTGTTGTTGAAAACAATGTGAACGTTGACGAATTTTTTGAAGTTAGAAGTGTTTAAATAAAAAGAATGGAAGTACATATTGTGTTTAGTTATTCATTTAAACGTTATGACAGAGTAAAAAACATGGCAGCTGCCACTGTTACAAATAAAAAAGAAGTTACAATAAACCTAGCGTTACTCTTCCAGCGCCTGATTGTTGTTGCAAAATCAACATCTATGTATGTAGGCAAATTTCACTAATACGAACATGTTTATACCCACCTACAATTTTTGAAATATCGAAGCTTCACGGAAAAGAAACTGAATATCGTAGAAGCAATTGTTAAATCTGTTTCGCAGTATCTAGAAGCCGAATCAAGCAACGAATTGCAGATGAAAACCAATCAATAGGTGTTTGTGCTCTATGGCGGTTGTCTTGTTCAATAACTCTTTTAAATAAATCATTAAAGCTTTTACAACATCTGAATTTCTCATCATGAAATAGAGGATCCTGGAGAAAAAGTTGCCTTGGTAAATTAATATCCACCGAAATTAAAACTGATGCTGCACAAAAAATGCTGCTGTCAATAATAGTTCTACAAGCAAAATCGTTTGTTCAACCAGGAATGCTTCCAACAATACAATCAATACTGAAGTATCACAGCTTTCGCTGCTATTACCAGACAATGAAATGGTGCAAACTTGATTTAGATGCAGAACAATGGGGGTGGATTAATATGAAAATACATATTATCCAAAAACTATGTTCAAATTTCCAGCGCCTGAGTTTCTTTTAAAAATAATTTACTGTAACTGTACAACGGATTTTTCAACCATGCGATGTAGCTGCAAAAAAAAAAGGCAATTCAATGCAACGATTTTCGTAGATCATGTGCAGCAACTTCATGTTTCCATGAGTCGAATGACGAATAATCAGAATATAGTATATAAGACGATATA
>JAUZNK010040943.1:0-17206 GCA_035046665.1 Euphysa ruthae
ATATATATATAAAACTAAGCATCAGTACGTATTGTATGTGTGCATGTATGTCCCACTACTCTGTACTGGGGAGGGCTACAAGGCTGAAACTTTCTGGGGAGGATCGAAGCAACCCAGGGAGTGTCATATGAAAAAAAATTTTGAAAAAATCGATTTTTTTTTTTTATTTTAGATTGTTCTAAAATTTTCAAAAATTTGAAAAACTTGATTTTTTCATTTAAAACCCGAAAAGGTGACTGAAATTATATAAACCCAAAAGGACAGGAGCAAGCCAAAAAGGAAAAGAACAAAGGTGAGAATACAGTGTGTGCAAATGCACTAAACTACATTGCAAACTGCAACAAATTAACAAAAATTAATTATTTTGTATGAAGGTTTATAAACTAGAAAACATATGCCGCTAATTTGTTTGACTTCAATTTATTTGATTGAAAACAAATTAAAAAGCAGTTTAATTTAAAATTTGAATTAAATCTCTAATGATTTGAATAACCTCCTTAATATAGCGAATTTAAACCATACTTTCACATCAAAAATATTTTGATATATCAACTTAGCCTTACTATATTGAAAAAGAAATAAGATCAGAAGGCAAACCTAGCAAGAGCTGCTGGTAATTAATGAAAATGATTACAGGTAATCCAATCCAATCACATTTTAAATATATGGCTTTGCTCACTGCTCAGTGCTAACAATAACAAAAACAATGTGTTTAGACTAGGAACTTCAAAATCAAATTTTGTGAAAAATAAGATAAACTATAATGTCAATGATATAGGTATTAAGTCAAATTAAATACACAATGTTTAAATCAAATAAATATGTAATGATTTTAAAGGCTGATACCTTGTTAGATTCAAACACTTCTCACTTAAATAATGATTCAGGGGTGGTGAGCCGACGACCTCAAAGCCAGAATACAACCCGCAAAAGAAACTTCTGTGACCTAAAAAGCTTTAAAAATTGTATGATAAATTTTCTTTATTTTTTTAGCAAGAACGGTTTCCAAGAGGTAGCATATACTATGATTTATGTTAACTCTCCCCTCCGAGAACCAAGCATGTGTAGTATACAATTTGATAATGCTTCGATTGATCAGCTCTATTCCACCACAACGTTTCCTTTGCCTGACTTGTTTTTGGATTGCTATAAAAATATTGTGCCAGAAATTGGTGTGAGCTTTGATTTTATCGTTGTATAATTTTTTTTGAAAATTTTTTTTGCTCAGTTGTAGAAAGATTCTAGATAAAAATGACAAAGTCACAATGTTGTTGATAAATAGTTCCGTAATCAGCAATGAAAAGATTCTGTTGGATTAAATTTAATTTCAGGAATGAGCATTTTATGATAGGGAGCAAGTGTTTAGCTTATTTATGGAGCCATAGAACCATAGATGTATTATTCAATATTACACACTTATAAGTATTACACGATTTAACAACAAACTCAATTCTGGATTTTATTTACAAGTCAATCGTTGACATCACAATCCATAAAATTTTTTAGAAAATTTGAGACACAAGCTGTGGTATTTCATTTGAAGCGAATTTTTCAAGTAATCCCTAGGCTTAAAAAGTTTATCATTTTCTTATTGGTTCTTATTTTACTTGAAATATGTGCCCTTAAAGCATACCAGATACCCCATGTGATGAGTTCAATGTAAAGTATTTGAAACAATTTCCAAAGGTTACACATGGATGTAATGCTTATAAGTGTAATTTTACCTTTATTTGAATGATTCATAACGAACCTTACAACATTAAAGTAGAGTAATTAAGCTAAGTCAGCTGTCGATTAAATGATTACACTATGTACACTCCAAAACTCACCTATGATGTTGACTATGTCAGCACCCTCACAGATATCTCTTGAAAATATAGAAAATGTATATTCAAATTATCGATAATAAATTTACTGCTCAGCTTACTCATATTTACAGCCATCTAAATATATTTCAGCACTTTAATGAATAATTTTTTCCCTCATTATTCCAATATACTCCTATATATATGTGAAATACTTTAGCATTATAGGAATTTTTTTTTAATTTAGGGAGCAAACCTTTTTTTTTGTCTTTTGTTAAAGTTTACACAGTTGATTGAAAACAGCTAAGTGGAATAACAAACTCAGTTTGAAAACATGAATCAGCCATTAAGATATGCATCATACATACTCACCAAATTTCTTACAAAAAAAAAGAAAAAGCTTTTTATTTTATGTTTATGTTTACATTTACCAAACAATGCATCAAAAATTATGAAATTACAACTGTTTTTGTGGAAACTTCTTGGCATTAGTCTCCTAAATCTTTGATGCAATGCTGATGTCCTTACAAAGCCATAATAATAACGCTTTTTTAGGAAATGACAGTGAAAAAAAAAACATGGTACTACAGAAAACTCCTTTGCATATATTTAAAATCTTAAACATTGAGAGAAAAACCTAAAACATGTACCACTGCTTCCAAAAATATATCGTAAAGTAAACTTTATGCCAGCTATGCAGATTAAGACAGAATGGGTAGAGGAAGATGAAAATTGATAAGGCTGCAAAAGTATCTGCTGTTGTTACAGAAATGAAAAGAGCGTTGGAAGACACTGGAGCTAAGTTTAATTACAATTCTAGTCAATCAGATTAAATATTTAAAAACAAATTAGAATTTGGGTGCCATCCCAGTCAAGACATTCAAACTTTACAGTTACTTGTTTTAAGGAAAAGGGTGAAATTCTAGAAAGAAGAAATTATACAAGATTAAAGTGTGTTGATCGAGTAATATCAAGGAAGTGATCCATAAGCAGCTAAGAGAGAAATTGGTAAAAATAAGATGCAGATTAGATCTTTCCCAGGGTGTGGCACATCAGGGCTCGGTACTTAGTCTTTTGTTTTTTATTTTGGTTTTAGAAGTGTTGTCAATAACATGAGTTATTGTATGAAAATGATTCGGTTCTTATAGTAGAGTCTATGAAAGTTAGTTGAAAAGTACAAGAAAGGACTAGAAATATGGAAGCCACAAAAACCAGCCATGATTAAGAGCAGTGAACGCAAAAGTTCAATTGGAGTTAGAAAGTGGCCCTACAAATTTTGCAGGAATAGAGTTCGTAGTAACTCAATTTTTGTTCGAAAAGTAAGCACTGGATACATAGGAAATGCAAGGGTATTTTAGCTGATACTCAATTGTATGTAAGCATTGCAAAAGTGAGATTATAGACAATATAGTATTTCCAACTTCAGTAATGTAAATCAGTGGCTCTTTACAAATAGTTGACAACTTCAATTACTTAGGTGACATGTTGGTATTGAAGAGAGTAACAAGTTCTACTTTGAATAAAGTTATAGCACTACCTCTATTAACTAGTAAAAACTTTTTTTCAGAAATTTTATATTGCATGGAAGTGAAACATGGACAGTGAAACTGGAAGATCTTAATCAGTTAGAAACATCAAAAGAATGTGTAATAACAACCAGAAAAACAGAAAAAGTTCAGAAGAGCCAAGAAGTAGGCTAGGTATTTATTAAAGATGATATAGGTCAGGAAGTTGAGTTAGTTAGCCACTTGGTGAGAACGGAAGAGGGTAATTGGGTAAGAAAATATAGACACAATATTTCCAGGAGAAAAGCCAAGAAGTAGATCAAAAAAGACATGAGAAAAGGTAAAAAGGAGAGATTTGCTACAGAAAATTTTGACTTTAGACCTCATGCAGTCTAAATGAGGTTGGAAGACAGTTATTAATATACCCAGTTCAACCTGTGCTAGCATGAAAAATATCAGCAATGAATATAATGACCATGATGATTATGAAACTTACTATTTTAGGTTTATATGTGCTCAGCAACAATGTGCTCAGCAACAATGTGCTCAGCAACAATGTGCTCAGCAACAATGTAAATTAAATTTACCAAAGAATATATAGGCCAAAAATAAAGAGTGCATAGTGGAAAACTTAGTTATATTAAGCCCTCAGCAATTTAAACTCTTGCGGAAATGTTAATTACAAAAATTTATCAACTGTTTTTTTTTTAAATATTATGCACCTTGTCTACCAAACACAAGATAATATCACATCATGCATCTCAGTAAGCAATAATTGGCTCTTAGTAGACAACATTTATCTTGCATGTCGAGCAAAGAATAACAACCCTTGACTTTCATCATCTGAAACCAATTAAATAACATTTTCGAAAAATGTTTGTCCTTGGTTTAAAAGTAGTAAGTCTTAATATAGGAAGTCTGGCATGCAAATGGCACATTCTGTCAATATGTTATGAAAAGAAAAGAATGATTTAGTTGTATATTATGATTATAATTGCAAACATTAAACATAAATCTTACATAAAAAATTTAAAATTTCGTTTTTTTTTTTTTTAAATATTTTATAGAGCACGCATTGTGGTTAAGCATTTTATAATTATTCTAGCAGCTTATCATTAATATGTACGCGATTATTCAAAAAAAAAAAAAAATAAATATGTTTAACTCTTCTTAAGTTTTCCCAGAACAAGCGCCTTTAAGTTTATAATTTTTCCATTTTAAATTTACAACTTTTGCTGTAATATAGCACAGACTGTAGTTACTGAGTGTCTTTGCATGGATGCTTAAGCCTTATTCTTACGTATTTTATCTTACGTTATCAAATAGCATTTATTTATACTAAGTCATTTTTCAAGTTTTGGAAATTTTCTCGCCTTCATGGGTTTGATGTAAGTAACGGCCAGCCAAAAAAACAAAAAATACTTTGGTTATGTTACTGAAAACCTATCTGCCTCTAGAGGCAAAGCTGCCAGCTATTCACACTTTATTACATATCTTAGAAAACTTTTTCAAATTAAATTTATAATTTAATTTTTTATTCATTAATTTATATATCTTAGTGAAAACTATTCAGATATTTGAAATAAATTATACTTACGTCTTGACACCAGCTAAATTGAAGTTGGGATCTTTGTTTTTTGTCTCTATCGCTCTACTGTAGTAAACAGATGCTTCATCAAATTTTCTACTGAGATAATATTGATCTCCCCTCTCAATAAGCTGTGTTGTATCCAACTAAAAAGTATATATTTCTTTCCTTAAATATTTAATCCTGAAAAGAAGAGTAAGGTTGGCCAAACGGATGGAAATTTCTGTTGAATTTTGTTGCAACTAATTGCTGTAATTAAAAAAAAAAAAAACTAATATTTATCAAAATGAAAAGGAAAATGATTCAGTTTGCAGAATAATAGAAAATAAAATAGCTCAACATTTGTATCCTTTAATTTTGATACCAACGTTATTCCAACATAGTTGAAAGACATTGAGATATAGTATAGGGATGGGATGCTATGAGTTGGGTATGCAGATATATGCAGTTGGGTACGTACCCAGCTTTTTATTCATACTAAGAGTAAAATTTTGGACGATTAAATTTTTGTGGATTTTGGTAAAATCTGCAAACTCATTTGTAAATAATAATCCACAAATCTCTATTAAGGCATGGATCTGCAAATCATGCCCATGCCCAATATGCAGTTAATTAGTTCTTTGTGTGTTTTTGTTTTATTGTTAATTAATTTATAATTTACATAAAAATTTTGTTGGTCTATATTAGTGTTTATTAATATACAATTATATTCATATACAACTATGCAAGCGTTACCAATGTTAAATAAATAAATGAATGAATAAATGAATTTTTGAAACATCTTAATAAAAATTTTCATTCTTGAAATCAAATTAATAAAATATCTCAAATCTGTAAAATTATTATATGTTAAGAACATTTAGAATTTCCAACTTTAAATAGACATATAAACATACAAAGTATAAATGTACATATGGTATGTGATATAACTTGATTTGAATAAATAGATTTTTTGAAATGTTTAATACAGTGAAACATGTTTTATCCTCCAATAACCTACAAAAAGTTATTTAAAAATTAAAAAATTTTATTTCGAACTTTTGGATGTTAAAACAAAAAATATTTTTCGACATAAAATGAACATATTGAAACAGTAACCAAGTAAATAATTTTTTTTGAGCTGTACTATGAAACTTGGAAAACGCCAGTTTAGTGTCTGGTGCAAACAGTTTATTCAAATAGTTAAGGTGTCTAGCCTTGCGTTTCAAATCTCCTATCAAGTGGCTACACAAAAAAAAGACTTAGTTCCTACAAAAAAATAGGATAAGGCCATAAAATATTTGCTCTAACAGTTCATTAATTGACTAAACTCGTCTGCTGCACACGCCACCACGTTAAAACTGTAATCCTTACCATAAACACTGGTGTTCACTAGAACAGTAGACGTTAATAAAAATTAATAATGATGATGTAAAATACAGCACAATAATGAATTCTATGGTACTTTTTCTTTAGGCAAAACTGAGAATTCTTTTGTGTCTGAATTTTGGGAAACAAATTCTGTCTTTTTGGTACTGAATTTAAAAATACCCAAATACAGTCATTTCAAGATCTACCTATTTCTATTTACTAATTTTGCAGTGGAAAAACCACAAAGTTAATTTTTTCATCAATATAACTACCAGTCAAAAAATTTTTTGGAGCCCCAGGTTTAACATCAGTCTAATTTTATCCAAAAGTGACATTCCTTGAGAATTTACAACCTGATTCTCCTAAAATATAAAATATTCATTAACTCCATTAGGTTGAAATTTTTTACACGACTTACTCAGAGTTTTAAATGATTTTTCAAGATTTACCCCAACATTATCAAAAGAAAAATCTAAAAAATAAATTTATTCTCAAGGTTTTCCTAAAGTAATTCTTTTTAACGTCAAGTAACTAGTATTGTTTGTGTTGGTAAAGAAAACAAAAATGATACAATAAGAAATTAAATATCAGATGATGGAAAATTAAATAATTAAGATTAATTGTTATAATTTTTGAAAATTTTAACCCTTTCAGGTCTAAGGATTATTTCCCTAAAGTTCTGAAACAAAAATTTGACCTCTATTACACAAAAAAAATCTACAATAAACAAAGCATGCCAAAATTTGCTCCTTTTTTACTTAAACATTCTGTTTTTTTCATTAAAAAAATATGTTTAAAAATCTAAGAATAACTTGTGACCAATAACTGTAAATTTCAAAATGACAAATTTTAAGTTTTTTTGATGTTTTTTACAAAATATCTCTCCAAGAAATGCATAAAATTTCGAAGTTTTTTAACAAAAATTTTTTATATCTCTCGGTTAAATGCATCCAACTTGACTGATAAAATCAATCGAATACCAAAAAAGGATAAATATTCACTGCATTCGATTATGTTCGACTATTAATTTTTATTCTTTAAGTAACTTTTATTTAGACTATATTTTCGAATTTTATAAAAAACCTGTGTGACCCTGTCTTTCTCTGCCATTTTATGTAATCAAGAAGGACATCCAAACCAACTTGCTTAATATTTCAAAGAGAAAAAATTTAACCTTTATACAGCTAGTTGATTTAATAATCTAATAAATTTGAAAATTTTGACATTCAACCTGCAAATATTCTGTTTAATAAAATATTTATATTTTATAACAAAGAAATGATTTTGAAGCGCAATGGTAGCGCATCTGACTCCAGAACAGAAGGTTGTGTGTTCAAATCATGTTGGTTAAGTTTTGCTTCTTCGCGTATTCATTTATAGGAACATACTTGTTTATTGCACTTCTTCAATCTTAAATTTCCAGTACGTCTTAAGAACCTAAGTTTCTATTACATTATTGCCCTCAAAATCAAATCAAATGTATTTCACGCTTTAAAGCCTAAACTACAACTCATCACAATATTTATTAGTTTGTCAAATATAATTAATTGTGGAAAATCGTTGAATGATTTTTTGTTGAATGGTATTTCCTTATTTGAAATTTTGCCAAAACATAGATTGTCGTAAATTAATTTTAACTGAGTAAATCAACTTGTATTTTGGTTAGATTAACTGCAAATATCTTTTCAATATCAATAGCTACAGTATCGCTGTACGCTCTACGGAGTATTGTCGTACATGTTATATGAGACAACTGGAAAATTGCACTAGTTGGCCCCTAATGTTAGGCTTTTGCTGAATCGATCTGTTGCCTTTGACATTGTCACAGGCTTATAGTAATCTTTTTGTATAGTGGGAGTATGACTTTATTTTGATATGTTTCTTGCTCTATGAAGAGAGTAATGACATGTTGGGAGTGAAATAAGTCTCTGGTTGTGATTTATTTTTTGTGTGGTGTTGGTATTTTCTCCGGATCTATAAGTGTGTCTAAAGCCTATGCATGTGTGGGGGCGTTCAAAACAGGTACAATGAGGTAATAGAACGAAGTAAAAAACACAAATTATTTTTTCTTTTTGTTGAATGGTATTTCCATATTTGAAGGAATTTTATTTTTGTTGAATATTGCAACATTTGAACAACAATAGGTGGAATTCAAACTTGTAACTTTCGTAAACAAAGAAAATCTTTAAAATTGTTTGTTATAATAATCCATTTCAATCAGGGAAATGTGCTACTTCATAATAAAAATAAAATTAAGGACCAACGATGGGATAGTTTGTTTGAATACAGGTATGAGGGTGTTTGAATAACGACATTGTTATAGAGATACATTAGGCACGTCTGTGTGTCAAACTTATAAGCTTGGTTACAGATTTACTACAGAACATCCAGATTAGGGGAAATAGGTAAAAGCAGATAAAATAATGAATTTTCCAGACGAGTGATCTTTTCTTGACTTAGCTCTAGAATGCTGGTTTATAATTTTGCACATTGCTTCACATTGAGGACGAAAATTAAGGTGCTGTCAATAACAATACTGAGAAGTTTAACTGTCAATGAATTTTGAATAACATAACCATCGATTAATATATCAGTAACTGAGTCATCACTGTCACCAATGATCAAATACTGAAATTTTTGCAGGAATAGCAACCATGGAACTGCTGCTAAACCATGTTATGGCTATGTTTGCATCATTTTTATTGCTAAATTATAGATGGAACTGTCATATGCCTATATTGTGTTATCATCTGCAAAATTACAAACTGTAGATTCACCAATAAACATTAGTAAATTATACACATATACATCAAACAGAATTGGGCCCAATATAGAATCTTGTGGGACACCAAGTAAGTACGACTGGTAACCAATTATTGAAAGATGAGCCAATATGAACACACATTTTTCTGATGGAAAGATAAATTTAACCCTATATGCCTCTAGCTTAACAATAAGCAGATTGTGGGGCAATGTGTCATATGCCTTTGATATATCCATTAACAAAGCACCAACTTTTTGACTATGGCGGCATGCATTTTGTCAGTTTTTAAGAAGATTAAACAAAGCATGTTGGGTGCTGTACTGTTTTATAAAGCCACATAGAACCTTCATTATCTAGTAGAAATGACCAAATAAACACATTATAAAGTAGGCAATAACACAAAGTATTTTGTCTAATGGGTTTTTTTCTAATACAATTTTTTTTTCCAAAGTTTTAAAAATCTTCATTTGTTAAAACAGAGCAAAAAATATCAATTAGGATGAGAAGTCACTATATCAAAACAACTTTAAGTAGTAATCTGTATGGACCTTACTCTTAAACAAGCAAACAAGAATAACTTTAGTCCACTTTATCAATATTATTAACCCAGAAATGGCACAAAGTCGTGACTAGAAACGGATATACGCACTATAGAGTTACTTCTTGCTGTGTGTTTTTACTTGTCTAGGAAGAATATTCTGAAAATATTCCAAAATAAAGATTAGGATGAGAAGTCCTAAAATGTATACTAAAAATAAAAAAAAATTCAAAGATAAAAAATCAATATTTTTTTAAAAATCAGGGGGTAATAAAATATTTTAATAAACTGACATAATTAAAAAATCATAGAGGTTGAGATATTACCCCAAAAAAATAATTTAAGAAGCCGCTTTTGAATATATATATTTTTTTAAACAAATATCTTTTTACAAATTTTACATAGAAACATATCATTAACAAATTGTTAACAAGATATGATTCAGTCCATAAAAATCTATACTTATTCATTGATAAATTAATCAGAATATATTGCTTAAAAAATTTGAATCAAACTGCATGAATGAATTCTCACAAAAATTATCAAAATTTAGCAAGCAAGCTTTTCCTTCTGAATTTCTGTTTTTTTATTTAGGTATTTCTGACATGTCTCCTAAATTTTCATTACAATAAGGAAATTAGGTCTATGGAAAAGTTATGGTAAAATATCAAACTTTATTTTGCCTAGATTATAGTCAAATTTGAGAATTTTGACGCTTTACCACACCTAAAAAGCTGTCTTTATATTTTGTAACAAAGCTTTTGTACTTGTTTTCATAGCATTAGTGACAATAACTAGATGTGTTGTGTAAAAATGGCAAAAAAATAAATCAGCAAAGTGATTTATATGTATGGCTCTTTTAGGCTTATTAAAGCAATTTTAATCTCTGGTAACAGCTTGAAGCCTCTATTTTACGAAACATCCCTCAGTGTCAGTACAAGGATTTAATATCTTGTTGTGTTGGGTAGGAACAATAAAATTAATTTGTGGTTAATTATTTATAGCGGTTTTTGCTGTAGCTTATATCAGAAATGTATTTTTTCAGGCAGTTTTAACACCTCACACTAAAGTGGGGTGATAGATATTAGTGCTTAAAAATCAATATAGATATACAGTAGTTTTTGCAGTACTGAATACCAAAAATGAATTATTTTTTGCTCTTTTTCTTACCACTTTAACAAAAGCTTGATAGTATATCAGGAAACACTAATAAAAAATCTGTCAATGTAACTTTGTTGGCTGTAGTGATTCAACCTTCTAAAAAAAAAAAATTGTCTGATATTTACAGAATTTTGTAAGCAAAAAGTTTATCCTTTCTGCTACTAAAAAGTTCATTTGGTTTTCTGTCTGTAATTTATTACATAATGGTAAGTATTTGAGAAGATTATGAATTTTTAACTAAAATTCATTGTTTTAAATTTTAGATACATAGTAGTAATACTTTATTTCTGTCTAACTTTATTGCATTAAGATATATAATTCATTAAACAAAGTACCAAGCAAATTTTGCTAACAAACAATATCAAAGATAGCTACTTGTAAACAAATATTGAATTTTTCAATTTTCTACACCTGCTAGATAAAAATATTGAATAATTTTATTATGTTCTGATACTCACCTGTTTCAATTAATTTTGCAATGTCAAAAGAAAACTTAACAAAGGTTACTATTTTAAATGCTAAATCACATCTATATAAAAATAAAATTTTATCAAAATATAACAATCCAAGATTTCATTTGGTTTTGTAGTTGCATAGCTACAAAAAGAAAAAAAAAATAAAAATCAGTACGCATGATTTGTCTACAGCATTTTCATTTAAAAATATATATTTTCAAAATTTTAACAAATTTCAATTGGAATATTAAATATCCAACAAAAAAGTTGCAAGATGAAACCTTTGACTGTTTGGTTTATAATTTATAAATATACCTGCTACTCCGTAAATTTAATACCCACAGTGACATTAAATATTGGAACAAATTTTCCTCCAACAGAATTGAGTATCCGAAACAAGTTCAATTCATCTTCAGAATTTGGAACAAATTTTCATCAAAATACAGAATCTGGAGTTGAAAAAAACTCTTCTCCATTGTTAATATCAAACATTGGTAGAACAATTTTCTTTCAATCTACAGAATCGAGTAAAGGAACAGATTTCTTACCAATTACTAAAGGTGTAACAGATTTTCCTATACAAACAGAATTAAATGGTCTCTTGCATACAACAGAATCTGGTTTAGGAAAGGTCCAAACGATAAAGAACACCTTGGGGACATATTTAATGCTATCAACAAAGTCATATTCAGGAGAAAATTCCAAATATACATCAAGATCAAGTCTTCAATTTACTAACTATGAAAATATTTATCAAACTTACTTGGACGTCACCAAAACTGAATTTATTAATACCATAAAACCTGATAAGCTTTTCCACTCAACAATACCGACTACAGGAGCTTCGCTTCAAACAGGGATTGATGTAATATTAAAGCCCTTAGTACCCACAGTTCATTCATTTTTATGCCCAAAATATAAAATAAATTTCAAAGGTGAGTGTATCAAATTCCAATGCAGTTATGGTTTTATGATTACTAATGATTCAGTATGTGCTAGAATACAAAAAGACGTAGATTTAAATAAGTCAATGTTTGAAACCAAAGAACTTTATATTTACTTATCTGTATCAACATCTATATTTATTCAAAAGGAAACTAAAAAACTTTCACGATTCGTCACAAAAAATACGGTAGAAAAAAATGTTCTACACATAACAAAATCAGACGAAATGAGTTTTAAAGAGTTTTTCAATGTTTTCTATGATCTTAAATCAAGTTCGGAAATACTTGGTATGTATTTTGTTCAGAAAAAAGCAATCTTTTCGAATATAATGACACTATTACCACAACAAACATTCATGAACAACAGCATTTGTGCTCAGATGGACACATACTCAATTCATCTCAGCGGAGCCATAAAATTAAAAAACAATGTATTATGCGCAAAGCTAACTGGAGTATCAAACCAGGTTTACGATAACTCTATTTTATGCTTTTCACAAAGTAATCCAACTGTATATCTCTATAAAATTATTAAAAGCAAAAAGTTTTCAAAAATTCTTTACAGAGATGATTACAATTTATGGAAATTTTGTACAAATTCTTACATTGTTTACAAGTTTGGAATATGTCAGCAGTTTTTCCATACAGTAAATCAAAGTTGTCCGATGATATATCTAAATGAAACTTACCACATACTAAAAAACTTAACGGTTTTCATAAATAAAACAAATGAAACCATTGACATTGACTCTTATATCCCTTTAAGTTATGGGATTGCAACATGTAGTTTAAACAAAATTCTCAAAGCAAATAGTTGGAATGTTGCTGATGAAGTAAAATCTAAAGTAACATTATATGGTCTTATATTAAGCTGTGTTTTTCTTCTATGGTTAATCTTTATACATATTAGGTTTAAATCTCTACATAATGTTGCAGGATATAATTTAACTGCAGTTTGTATAAGTTTTATATGTGCTGACGTATTTTTCTTATGCTCTGTGTATCTAAAATGGAAATCAACCAGCTGCATATTAGTAGCTATAAGTCTTCACTGGTTTCTATTGAATGCATATTTATGGGCTTTTATTGTTTCTTTCGACATGCTCACAACATTTTATTCTATGAAGAGTGGTTTGCGAAATCAACGTTCATTTCGTCGAACCTTTAATTATTTCATTTTTGTTTGCATTTCTTCAGTATTTATTTTGGTTTTACCACAAATAATACCCAAATATCGAAACATGTATGGCGGTAATGTTGGTGTATGCTGGATAAATGATCAGAAAGGATCGTTGTATTTCTTCAACATCCCAATTTTAAGCTTACTATCTTGTTCTGCGATACTTCTGTTGATCACTCTTATAAATATGAGAAGACAACGTACTGAAGTATCAGATTCAATAAAAACAACAGTAAACACACCAAAACTTGCCTTTAAGCTAGTATTTCTCTTGGGTTTAGTGGAAATTCTTGGGTTTGTTCAAATCAACAATGAATCAAATATTCATTGGAGGCAAATTGTCAATGAAAGTACTCAGTTTATATACGTGATTTTTCGCAGTTTTCGAGGAGTACTTATGTTTTTAGTAATAATCAGCAGTAAAAATATCATAAAGTTGCACCACAAGATTTCAAGAAGAATTGTAAAAATGCTTTCCGTCAATTCAAGGATTACATCATCAACCAATTAGTTTATGCTAAACAACATTATTATTATTATTATTATTATTGCTATTAATATCACATAAATTAAGGAAATAGTTTTATATTTTAGAGCTTCAAGAAACAGCAATACAGCTGAAGAAGGAAAATGAGGAAATCTGAAGCTAATTTTTCACCTTCATCTCAAATAAGTTCTAGCTCAATAATGGTACTTGTCAGTTGATCCTCCTTAGAATTAGTGAATAATCAAAACATGTAGGAACACAAAAAATTCTTACATCCCACTTTAGGTTTGCTTAAGAATAATGTTATTTTTCTTTGGATTATTATTTACAAAATTATTTTTCTAAAATAATAATATTTTGTCTTATTTAAATTACTAATTAAAACATAAAAATTTGTAAATATTTCATGTGTCATATATAGACAGCTGTAAATTGTAAATTGTAAGTGAAAGCTAAAAATTGCTTTGTCAAAACCATTGTGAACCAAGTATAAAATGGATCTAACTTTTTTATTCCCACCATTTCCTTTGCGCAAAAAATTTTCAAGAATTTAAATGTGTGGCAAGAACTTTGCTTTAAAGTTGACTATTTCTAAATTCACATAAGTTTCTATTTTAAATCCAAACTTCAACCATTTTTTAAAAATTTTGTCTATTTGATGTCCGTCTTTTTTCATAAAAGAATGAGAGCATCGTTTCGATAAAGACTCATATCTCTTTTTGTTATATTTTTTTTTCAGTGAGTCTAAAATATGGAGTTCAACCAAACGACAACTTGCCTCATCAAAACTTCACACTGATACATCAAAACACTCACATGTGTATTTTCCCCCATGATTCATTGATATAAAATAATAGCGATTTTTTTACAATTCTATGGTTTTCAGCACTAATTTCGCAATGGTTTTAGCAAGTTTAATTGTGTCGTCTAAAATTGTTTTAGAAATGTAAGGGTAAAATTCTTGTCCAACTGGACAAAAAAGTAGCATTTTAATTCATCCCTTATGCTTGAAAACCATGCTAATAGCAAATAGGTCAGTGGTGTTTTTCTACTGATTTAATTCTAATTTTTCTCGAATGATGTTAATTATTTTGTCAAGATGTGTTTTAAGCTGTGGTGTATCAAGCAAGACTACTAAAATCTGTATGGTTGTCTGTATTTTGTCTTTATGGTTATCTGGCTGAGCGGTTAAGACTTTGGTTTTCTGTCATGGAGGTGCGAGTTCGATCCCCCCTTATGTGATCAATGATTTTCTTCACCGTAAGCTCAAATGGGAGTTCTAAGTACACCAAATTTGGTGTTTGGCGTTTTGCAAAACACCAAACCCCTTGAGAACCATCTGAAAAATATGTTTAAAAATATGCATTGGAAATACGTTGAATTATTATATAAATAACAGCTTAAAAAATTGAATTTAAGCAAAGAATTTTATTTCAATTTTAATTTATTAAAAGCTTGTTGATTATGTACATCCAACAAATTGGTTAATCTTATCATACCTCAAATTTTCTTAGCTTTTTTGTATTCTTCCTCTTATTTGAAAATGCTCTGTTCTTCTTGCGGTCCCACGTCCAATCCTTTTCATGAAGCCAATCTTGTGAATTTTGTTTGTCATTACTTAGTGTTCCTTCGTCCATAATTTCATCAGTTTGTTATGATTTTGTGATACGTCAGGAATGTGATAAAAATTACACGTGCGTTACACGTGTTTAGCTTAAATCGACTTGGTGACACTTGATTTTTTTATACAATATACCTCACAAAATACAACTAGGCAAAATGCTTCAGAAGTCCTGTGTTAATCATAATCAATTGTAACTCTGATGCATAACATGCCTTGCTTAAAAATGATGACATACAAAATAGTAATGAAAGAATTTCATTTTGGTGATTGTTGTTTTTAATTAACGAAAGTTACCAACAGCCAAAATTTTCTTCGTTTTAAAGTGCTGAGAAGATGATTGTAGACATCCTAAATATCGGCCTAAAATAACAGCATCTAATAATTAATTGTATTTAATTTTATACAAGTACTTCCGTTGTACAGTACTTCCGTTTGGTCGAAATTTAGCTCTATCAGAATTGGGGTTGGCGTAATAATAGTCACATTAACACAGGACTTGCTTAATAAAGCAAATTTGAAGTTTTCTTCTTTGCTAAGCTTTTGAGCCATTTACTTGACAAATTTTCCACACCTAAGTTTACTTTCTGGTCATCCAAAATTTTTTTCGGCTATATTTTTCGTCCACTCGCGAAAAATTTGTTATTTTTAGCCAAAGAATTATTTTAACCAATTTTGAAATATCATTTAATGCTTAAAAACGGATCAAATACCGTAATCGATTTATATATGTAATGTATTTACACCCAGGCATTTATAAGATTATGAAAACTTAGCCTTTTGAAATTACTGTTTTTTTATTTTAAACTGAACTTAGAACTTTTACAGTCATCAGTAATACAATATTTATATGAGGCTTATATTTTTTTTACGCAATCTGTTTATTTTTCTATAAAGATAAAGTACACATCATTTTCATTAGGTTCTTCTTCTTCTCCTTCTTCGCTTTCACTCTCTATATAAACAGCAAGAGGTTTTGGTTTCTTCTTTTCCTTAATTACTACCTCGCTTCCGCTTTCTTCTCCTGCTTTGTTTTCGCTTTCACTCCAACATTTTTGCCCTCTTCGCTCTCCAGTGTAACGGCGGTGACGGGTTTAGACCACTTTTTTCTTTTTATAATCACCTTACTATCACTTTCTTCTTCTTTATTAGGAGATGCAATGTTCTCTTGTTTTCTACCGCTGACAATATACAAACCCGGTTTAGTAGGTGATAGAAAGAACCACTTTTTATTCCTTAACCAGGTGTATTCAAACAAATTGAAGCGCAAGGTGACCGAGCCCTTAACTGGATCATCATTTGATTGATATTAAATTGGATTCGATTAATTTGATTATTGGAACAATTTGATTGGTTTTCTCAAGCAACAATTGGAAAAACTGATAATATATATTAAAAACAATGAAAATATCGATCAATTCTAATCGCAAAATAATGAGTACATCCAAGGAAAAACTTATTAGTGCTGACAGTATACAAACAGGGCTGATTGGGTGATCCAAAGAACCATATTTTATTTCTTAACTAGATGTATTAAAACAAATTAAAACGCATAAGTCACCGAACCCCTAATTGGATCTTCATTTGATTGGTATTAAAATAGATTCGAATAACTTGATTGAGTATGTCTGCACCTAGCAAAACCAATTCAGATTTAATTTAAGATTTATTTTATAATGGAAATTGATTTAAGTTGAGCTATCTCGCCATTGCCAACACGGTGTACAAGACGTTTCACAAGTCATTTCATCATTAAAACTTCAAAAATCTTTGTTGTCCCCTAAACGATATATATACAGGTATATATA
>JAUZNK010040954.1:0-17206 GCA_035046665.1 Euphysa ruthae
GTAAAGATAAAATAAAGATATTCTGTTTTGCCGTTTTTTCTTTTTCTCAGGTATTCTGAAACTTTTTACTTAGTATAATAGCTATAAATGAAAAATATGAGCGAAAAAATATAAAAATTAGTCTTCCTAAAAATTTATTATAGCGGATTATGTAAAAAAAACTAGCGACGCGCACATATAAATTAATAAAATAATTCATTCAAATCCATGAAAATTGGAACAAACTAAAATTTTCGTTGTTATTTCTTTAAGATATGCTTTAGGAATACTCATTGAAATTGTAAAATTCTAAAAGATTGAACTTACACACATCCCCAAAAATTTCGGACTTATAAGATTCGGACATTAATGTTCGGACGAATTCTTAGAAAATTTTAGGATTTTGGAAAAAATATTTTTTAATCAAGATCGATAAATTGATTCTCTTCTTCCAGTTTTAAAGGCAATCGCATCGTTTATTCGGCCTCTCAAATCCTTTCCTTATTAAAGTCTCAGAATTTCGAAGGTGAATTTCGAAGGTGGCCCGAAGATCTATCGTGTATGAATTGGCTTCATCACCGTTAGGGTTTTTACGATATCAATGTTATACACATTAACTCCTGACTCTAGCTTTTTAGCAATCTGATATGCATACCTGTCATCAAACTTTTTATTTAAAAAACTTTTGCCAACACCATTAACTGTGCTACACATGCGTCAAATTTGCTGAAACGCAAACTGGAAGACACCCATTTTCTTCCATCAAATCCAGGACGCGTTGTGTTTTTTGGGTTTTGAAAACATCGAATATCAACATTGATTTTTGTTCCTTTGGCAGAACCTAGTAAGTGAATTTGTTGTCGAATTTATGGGAAAACGACAGTTTCTAGATGCTCAATAACTTTTTCTCCGTTGCTTCAATGGTTTTTGCTATGGGTTATGTTGAAAAAATCTGGAAACTCAATGCCAATAGGGTGACAGCGAACAGTTTTCCCTTGATAAATGAGCTGCATGGGTAAAAATTTATCTGATTTGGTGCACGTAAACGTTCCAGTGATCTGTTTGCTCTTCTCCTTTGTGATCAACGGTACTGATGCATTTCCTTTTTTGTGTAGCTTAGGGTTAGGACAGCATATATAAGTCAATGGTGTCTGGTCAAAGTTCAAAATCAGGTCATCAGGAATATCGTGCCGTGCTTGTATTTGTTGTATCCTTCACTGAAAATATAGTTTCATTTTCTGCAATATGCCAGGTGCTAGGAATTTTACAGGTTGCAGCTATTCTTCGGCACATCTTTTTCCCCTCTCTTTCCATAAGATTTAAAGATATATAACCACCGTTGTTGGTAAAGAGTGACCAATCATTTGCCAGACTAACACCCTTCGCAGAATTATCGACAACTTGGCAAGTTACTGGAGTGCCTTTGATACGTAAACCATCGGCTATGTTTATTGTTTTAACCATTAGGTCGCTTGGTAATAGTGTAGGTCGTCCAAGCTTTTTAGACACGGTCGTTTGTTTGCAATAATACACAATTTATTTATAAGAACTACATACCTTCAGTTATGGCAGGTGTTTCTTAGAACTATTGCCAATTTCAGCAAACTTAGACTAATTCTGCTAACTAGTTTTGGATATTTCTTCTAAATTTTGATATTTACTAACTAGTTATTCACCCCTTCTAACATGTGCCGTCAAGAAATCACCTTAATCAGGGTATTCGCCCAACAATTCTGTCAAGGGCGCATGCTTTTATAACATCCACAAAATATGGGCAATATTAGAACACACCCTCCCCCGACCACATGTGTCCAAATTTCTTCCCACCCCACAAATAAATATCTTGGACGTCCAAATTCTAGCATCTTGTCCCCCACCCCTTCCTTTTAGAATAGGTTATTATAGGAAATTCACGTGTCATTTATGTTAGTTTAAAAGTAAAAACATCTTTTGGATATCATTTTTAATACATTTTTTATGGATGAACGAACTGAGTACAGACATTGATCAATTTTGTTTGATTGTATTCAAATCAAGATATTCTATATTCTAAACATTACCGAACTGGTAAAAGAGAAGTACGAATCTCCAATTACAGATGTTGTGGACTTCAATAAGTTTGAAGAAGTAGTGCCACCGTCACAAGACAGTGAGGACGGCTAAGAAGACTTTTTTCTTTTTGAGTCTCTTTACAATATTTACAGAAACCTAGAATATCATGATTTTCCTAACCTTTCCAACAATAGCTGTATTGTAGAAACCGATAGGTAAATTTTTATTGAAAAATTCAATATTTAAAAATTTAAAAAATTTCGGACACTAAAAACTTCGGACTCATTAATTTCGTACGAAAATATGTCCGAAATTAAAAGCGTACGAAATTCTTAGTCATTAATGTAATCATATGGAATTCCCTTAGGAAATGTTTTTGTAGCTCGATCGAGCACCTAGGTGTTTTGCAATGAAATGCTGTCAAACAGCGACAAGCTTGTAGAATCTTAGTCATCCTTAGTCTATTCAATTCCGTTCAGCGTGTGAATAACGGCCATAGGTGGTGGTAAAAATTTTTGAGGAAAACCATTCATGTATGATGATCGAAAACTTGAGCTATATTTTTCATCTAGACATTTTACTATTTTTAAAAAATAATGCTATTGTGGAACATGGCTTACTTTCTATTCGTCTGACTTTTTCCCATTGTAACAAGTACTTCGTCGTTCATAACCTCTGCAACTAAAGATTTTCCATCTATCACGAGCCCCAACCAGATTTCAGCATGCGTACTTCCAGCAAATTCAAAGTTTTTCATCTCAAGATCTTTTTCCACTATCATGCCATTTACATCAAGATTATTTCCAAATTTTTTATGCTCGAGGATAACACTATTCAGTTCTTTACTAAGCTTCATCATCCTGCGTTCAACGCGATTGAATACGCTTCGACCGGGAGCATTTTTTGCCACATAAGGCGCATCCAGGTCTTTTTCAACCAAGTACTCAATGGAACAGTTAATAGTAGTGCCTGAATAGTTGACTGCATCATTTATTAGATCTTTGCTTTCGACAAACACTTAATATCGCCAATGACCCAGGGTATCAGCTTATGTTTAGGAGTCACAACAAAATCATGATCAGGCAACGTGACTTGATATTCCATATGCATGACAATGGGTGCCTGCCTGTTTGCAGCGGTTAGTCTAATAGGGACTTTCGCTTTATCATCCTGTGAATGAAATGTCATTTGAGTAGGGCCCGAAATTGCAGCTAGCTATTCTAGTGATTTGATTGACACCTGAGCAAATTTATTCGATAGATGAGAAGTATGCTTTGAATTTTGAGTTTTCTAAAGCTTAACAGGGGCAGTCTTTTCCCCTCAATTGTTGCATGGTTTTGGGGCAATGAATGAAGGTAGATTGCGGAGCGTTTCAATTTGAACCCTTCGCAATTCAAAGCTTCCGTTAACTAATCTAGTCTCTTAGTTGTTCGCATCACTTCGTTGCGACGTCGGTCGTGGATTGCAGAACCAGAGATCGCTATACAACTAATTGGTTTGATTAATTCTGACTTATCGCACTTTTCCAACCGACCCAAATCAGAGGTAGCACTGCCCACCAGCCTTTTACCCGCTGTTTCATCAATACTTTCTAATTTACGTTTTCTTTCACCACGTAGATTTTTCTGTCGTGTTGTGCTTTTAATAAAACTACTTCTTCAGTCGCAGAAGTTTCGTTTGCCTAGTTAATACTTCTTTACGATCACTTTCATATGCTTGTCCTAAGTCTCGTTTTCGATATTATGACACTAGTATCTCATTTCCAATGGCAATTTTTTTGTTTAACTCGTCCTGTTTTGGGGTTAGTTTCGATTTAGGAGCTGCATCAGTTGACACAGTGATTTTTTTTGACGAAAGTGTAGCTACATAACCGCATCGGTGATTTGATGTGACGGAAATGGAGAAGAGACTGCAACATCGGACAATGGCGATGATCTGCATTTTTATACTAGTTTATATTTCAGTTGATCTTTTAAGTAGGTTTTAAACGACTGGGGTATATAACATAATCGTTTTGTTGTTAAATAAATTTTTTCCTAGTACTGCAGGCCTTGTAAAAAACTGAGACAAAAAATATTATTTTGTTGAACTTAGTATGAATATATAACGAGAAGTAACATTTTTTGTGTTAGAAAAATGTATAACTGACGATCCATAGAGTACTTCACATCTATCTTAAAAAATTTATCGCCATTTTTTTTTTGGGGGAGGGGGTACTCGTAAGAAAAGTTACATAACAAGGGGTTATCAACTAAAACGTGACAGGCCGTTATATGGGTGGGGAATTTGGTAGTGGGGTTAAAATGTTTGTTTTTCCGTTACGACAATGACCTCTAATTTATATTAAATGTTTTATTGTTTTACAATTCATATCAGTTATGTGTGCCAGGATTTGGAAAAACATTATTACATGATTTAGCTACCCAGTAGTGAATGCTATCTCTGCAGTACTGATTTAAATTATCGATGAATTAACAAAATACAGTTAATCATGTCAACTGCTGTTCTTGAGTAGATGCAAATATTCTGTACAGAATAAGGTCGCTAGATAACTTGAATTACTTGTGTTATCACGATGACAACAAGTGCTTTAAGTCATATTTTCTTAAAAAGACAATTGAAAGACTCGTTCTGGTAGGACATGATCTATTACGCCTGACGTTGACTGATTGAGGCATATTATGAAACCTTTGCAAAGCCATACTAGCTAAAAATCATCAATGTAACTTAGAAATATATCTGGTGGCCTTTTATTACACAATTATACATACATATATTAAATCTATATTTTTTCTTGTTTTACGTTTCACATTCGTGCAAGCAATGAACCACCAACATCCTCGACAGCAACATCAATTGAGCCAACACCTACTAAGAAAACCAGGCAAAAGGTCAATTAAGACTTAGCTCCTAGCATATTGAACATCCAATATGCTTGCCTACGCAGATCATCGTTCTATTCTGAGGACCATTGCCTCTCAGGACACTGTTTTCCATATTATAGGCAAAAGCAACTGGCAAATTCTAAGTAAAGTGGATCAACCGCCAGTACAAGTCTAAAAATTTAGGTGCTGGTGGATGGCTAAAATTTTCAAAATGTAGATGGCTGAAGAAGGCAGGATTTTTAAAAAGGGGACATACGACCCTTATTTATTTTGTCAAAATAGTCATGATTGTGCATCCATTTGAAAGGCGTACGTACTCTTTAATTTTAGGTCATCAGTAACACTTCGTGAAGATCCCTCTCCCAAATTGCCTCCCTACAAATTGAAATGTGCGGCTTACATGTGCTTCGTTTCGGCAAGATGATGTGTACACACAAATTTGCGATCTGCCAAGTATAGAAAACATCTTAAGTGCCGATCTCTTCTATCATAATCAATGCTTCAAATAGTATGTTTGGAACCAATCACACAAGACCCAATCACCAACACCACAAGAAATAGTTCCAGGCGAAAGTTCCACGACACTGGTTGTGAAACACACATCAGTATTACTTGAAGCTATAAACCGTGGTAAATGAATCGTCCTCCTCGAGTCTGGAGATTACACCTTAGAAGACTAAAAAACAGCTATCAAGAATCAACATATAAAGTCCATTCTTGAGGAACACTGGGTTGACGACATTCAGTTCTCTAAATCGGAGCGAAAGAACGGGTGAAGTATAATGTTTTCTTCAAAGATTAATATGACCGATGTTGTAAATACAGTAAGTTATATCGATAACATAAACAGTATTGCTAAAGTCTTCAGAGAATCTTTACTTAATGTAAACTTTGGCTAAAAAAAACAAGTTATTATTAATATTATTACCGAATTTTACAGGATCTTTCGTCAATTATAAGCAAAAGTATACACTGTTATCAATTCTGTTCTGCTTAAAAGTTAAAAAATAAAGAAATAAATTTGTTAAAATGTTAAAAAATTAAATATACTAAAATTATTCAAATATATTTAAAACGATTAAAAATTTATATTAATGTGATGCAGAAGATTTAAAGCACTCATGGACTACAACAAAGATGGCTGACGAAATGTTATCGCTCTTTTCTGTACTTTGTAACGTCAAGAAAACAGCATCACTGCCTCTGTTGAAGATGAAAATTTGTCCACAAATGTTTAGTGGGATATGCGTGCACTTAAAAGAAAATAATTCAATCGAGACAATAATTAATTTTAACAAACTGTCGACAGAGAATTTTTACAAAAGAATCACTAAAATTCCATTCGAATAAACAGCTATTGTTTCAATGTTTGATTTCGTATCTTTAATCATAACTGTTTTATAAAAAAGTCAGTTAAAGTAAAAGGTTGCATTATTTTAAACTGAAATATGTTTTTAATTATAAAGATAAAATTTTTATTTCATTTTATTGTACATAAATCACTGGTAGCGTAAAAATATTTGTTGTTTGTTGAATTCTGTTGCAGTTCTCTTCTATCATCAATTATCATATTAGCATTTTTAACTTTGGCTTGCCAACAAGCTTACCATGCTTTCGCAAACTTTTATATATTTTTTGCCAAAATATGGTAAAATAATTTTTATTTTCAACCCACATGATCATTTTTCAATAAAAATCTATCTAATGGTGGTAAGAAGGAAACTATTTGATTGATAATTTCACTGCTCAAAGTGATAAACAAAGTTTTACAGGAGGCACGTATTTTGAAGCACCAAAGAATTACGTCACAAATTAATGTAGGTTACGTAATTGCTTCAAAAATAGCGGAAGATTTCTTGGGTTAGGAGATGAGAGAAATGGCGCAACACGATACGGATAAGTTTGAAAAAAGGATGAGCATAAATCGATACTACAAAATTTAAAAAAAAAAGACAAATGTGACGGTGACGGTGCCAAAAAATTGTGTGTTTAAAATTTAAAGTCATAACCCAATTATGAGTCATAAAATTATTAAAGATAGAACGAACAAAATTTTGTCTCAATTTTTAAAGTAGAAAATATTATTTGTCTACTAATTGATAAATTTAACCATAGCATAAAAAAAATTAAGTGAGAAAGTAAAAAAATCGCATCAGCAAATTTCAAAAACAAATGATATCAGGCTTCTTAAGGGGGTAGTACAGTAATAAATTATTTTCAATTGTTTTTTTTTTTTTTTCACGTTTTTAAATATTTTATGGGCTCACAATACAAAATCCTACTCAAAAAAACAAAATTAAAAAAAGAAAAAAAAAAATTCATTAATCCTTGGCCCGATAACGAGACGCGACGATAAAAAAAATGAAAATCTGGCGGCGGGCTTGAACATTTTCTTCGCAATTTTGCCAAATTATAAAAACATCGTCTATGTAGCGCCACAACACAAAAGGTTTTTCAGGGGCTGCTGCAAGGATTTTTTTTTCAAAGGGAGCCATAAATAATATCGTATAACTTGGCTCCATTTTAGTCCCAATAGCTATACCTATGAGTTGCTTAAACATCCCCGATTATTATGCTTGAAATTGTTGTTTTTGAGAAAAAATTTCATCAAATCCAAGAGATTCTCCGAGGAGAAAGATTTGCCTTAGCGTTTATTTAAAGCTTCTTTAATAGCTTCGAGACCTTTTTCATGTGGGATATTAGGATAGAGACCTACAACATCAATATTAAAATATTCTGGCTGAGAAGGAAGTGTGCTCTATTTTCTTAGGAAATCTTTAGTGTCCTGTAAAAAGAATAAACTTTTTTAGCCAATAGTTGGAGGTGATAGTCTAAGAAAGAGGAAATGTTTTCTGTGTAGTTTTCCAGTGTTAGAAATAAATGGGCGACCAGAAACAGCATGCAGACGCTTATGGGTTTTAGGCAGTAAATAAAAACGTGCTAGCCTAGGATTATTGGTCACAAAGTTATAGTTCCATCCCCTCTTATTTTAACATTAGTAAGATACTTGATTATTTTAATCAGAGGCTCAATAATTTCTCCAGTAATCTCTTTATATACGTCTTTATCACTCAACTGGTTTTCACACTCTTTAAGGTAATCATTTTTTTTTAATTATACAGAGAATTGCGCTCTATCTTAGTAAGATTGGAATATTTAAGCTTTATATCAATAAATAACCGAAATTTCATGCTTAAGACGACGGTATATTTCAATTGAAGCGACTATACCTTCTGGGTTAAAAGATTTAGGCCGAAATTTTTTAAAAGTATGAGAAGATTCTTCATTAAGAAAGTGCCACAATGACCTAAGTCGTCTCCCACCGATATCTAATTCTTCCTTAATTTTAGCTTTATCCACTTAGGTTGAAATGGGTACAAATTTGAGACACTTGGATAGAAGAGAAAGTTTTTGACAAATTTCTACCAGAATGATTAATCACATTTTTACTAAAAAATTTCCCAAAATACCTATCCTTATAAATTCAGGTTTATTATCATTATTGTTGTTATCTGGAGTAACAATATTGGTTACATGAGGGATATCAAGTGGGTTATTGTCTTTATTAATTTCCAAATCGCTATTGTTAAAATAATGTGACCAATATTGTTACTACAAAGGCTAGTTACTGTAAAAAGATTATAAATATCAGAAAAATTAGTTCCAACAAAAGATTTAAAACCAGTTAAAAAATTAAAATGTTCCCAATGTTCATTAAATCTTTGAATTGCATCTTGCTGTTGTTCGATATTTTTACTGGTAAGTTTTTTGAGTTTCTGTTTTTTTCGCTTGATAATGCTAGATGTTTCCATTTCCTTTTTTAAAATTTTGAGCAGCCAGGCCTCTAAATTTTCAATATCAGTTGATAAAGATCTCAAACTCAAAAAGTTGGTCTCCAGCGCCTAAAATAAGTGTATCGGGGAGAGTTGACTGAGTTTAGTTGAGGGAGTCTTCAAAAAGAATATACATATCTTCTGATAGAAACAAAGTTAACAGCTTTTTGTCGAACTTTAAACGATACTGAACTATATCAATCTGTTCGCAGCATTTCAAAAACGCCAGATGGAAAAAATATCTGCACGACATTACTGCTGAACGAAAACAAGAGTTAATACCAGAATGCAAATCTTTATCCTGTACATCCATGTGATAGTTTTTGTATTAATGGTAGATAATAAAAATATAAATATTGCATAACCATTTCATAAAATTTTACATTATATGAAAAGGTATTAAAAGCACAGCTTTTATAATTTTATAAAGTTTTTTATGATTTTTGTAATTTTTGCAAATTTTCGTTATGTTACACATCTACTTCATGCATGACAGGGTGTGCCAAAATTCTGGTTAATAATTTGGCTAATAGAGGAGTTTGCACAGTGGCAGGACGTTTTACTAAAGAGCGAAAGGTTACAAGTTCGTCTCCCACCCCTCGCAGAAATTTATTTCCATGTTATCTCTGAGTTTCTAAGCAAAACTCATTGCGCACTGCAACGCTAGCTCAAATTGGTCATGTTGTTTGGTTGAGCGAATTTCGTAAACGCAAATGGGCGTTTTAAGTACTCCAAGACCCGCCACGTTAGCCCATCTGGAAATATTGTCTCGGCAATTTGTTGGTTCCCCACGTTAAATATAACACTATATCACTATCATTATCACTAATCAAAATCCTTTTGGAAAAATCAAAATTCTATTGGTTAAAATACCCGCTAAGTATAAACTTGCAAAATGTTAAAAATGATTGGCTACTAAAAATAATTACAGTTTTTTAAATATTAGTTAAAAATTACGTAGTAATATATTGTTGCTACTAAGCGACATAATGACAGCAACAAACCTAAATTTCAAGCCTCCCACTTAAAACAACACAAAATATTTTCGGCTATGACAGTACATTTATAAATATCTTATTTTCCTCTGAGGATAACCGTCACATCTGACCTTCGTAAAAAAAAAACCCTTTTGACGTGCTCGTAAAATTTTACGCTGTTGTTTCATAAGCGTCATTGACTTTTGCGCTATTGAGTATATACGTCGTTCGTCATTTGATAATTGATACTGTTCAGTAAAATAACCAGGATCCATTTTTAAACTTGTTAGAACATTTTATATAGAAGTTTATCCATTATTAAAAAAATATTTCAAAACAGCAGAAGCAACTCTTAACTCAACAGTAGTTTTACTAACAAAATGATCATTTGGGTATCGCTTCCAAATCATACCGCTGAGTGACTCGTTGTTGTTTTGAGTTTTACCGTGTAGAAGTTTTTTGAGCAAATCATTACAGTTTAGATTTAAAAATACCGGATTTTCATGTCGCATCATGTCGCAAATATTTGCAGGTATACCTGGTTTATCATTATACTTCCTCGTGTCGTTGAGTTAATCTAGTTGGTACTTACACCAGCTGTCCGTAGTTTTTGAAGTTTTTCGATACGATACCATTATTCGGATCTTTAGCAACGTTGTCACTCTGAGATTTTGTGTCTCCTTCTCATTTGGGTATATCGAAGTTGTTGATCAGTTTCAAATGCAACAAAACAGTCAACTAGTCCAGCAGCTTCTATGGAATTAGCTAAATCAGTATTATTAATGATACATTTGTGATTCAGTAGGTATTTCTCCTTATATTCATCACTATCATCTCTTGAAGCCCACTGCTGACATGATTTGCAAACTTTTGACCGCCCTTGTATTCAAGGCATTTACAGGTGTCGCTTGCTATTATTGTAACAAGACCATTGACTAAGGCGTAACTATGCCTATTCCAAAACCTACACTATACTGTCATATTAGACAATTCATTTTCATTTTTTGGGGATGCATAGTCATTCACCCTTAGTTCATTTGCTGTGTTGTTCATTGACTAATTTGCAACCTCAACATACGACTTGTACACATTGTTTTGTATTTCATTAAAAACTGTGGCGTTAATGGGTGGTGACATGTTTAAATACCCACATAGTTCGTCTAATCCTGAATAACCTTTCCCAATCTCCCTCATAGCTTCGACAAAATGTGAGTTTATCTCAAATACGTCTCTGCCACGACAGCTACAATCACAGAAAAATTTTGTGCTAATATTCAATGTTTTTTTCCATTCCCAGAAGATACAGCTAAACTGAACGGGTATGCTGAGACAGTTTTTGTTTGCAACATCAAATCTTACTTTAATTTTAATTTTACTTAAAAGAGTTATCAGGAAAAGTTGCCAATAAATCAATTTTCTGCACAATAATTATAAAGTAGGAAATGAGAAGAGGGTTTATTTACATTGGAGTTATTTACAAGCCGTTTCTTCAGTCTGCGCAGGATTTGTTGGCATCTGTTAAGAAAATGATAAGCCTTATGTAGCTTAGGTTAAATGGTCTACAACCCATGTGTCCATTGTAGACATATAGTCTTTATTTTCTTCACAGAAGCAGAAGGCAGAAAGGTTCCAATGTCTGTAGATTGAGGAGCTGACTCAGCTTGACCAAGCTCAAACTTTAGAATTTGCTTTCGTTCTTCACAAAACAGCTTTCGATTTCAGTTTCAGCTGGTTTTTCCGCTCATTTCAATTAACTAAACAATAAAGAAACAATTAAAATAAAGCACAGAAAACAGGGGTGTACAAGCCACTAAAAGTAGATACAAGTTCATTTTTCCTTTATGTATATATTTTTCTTTAAATGAAATGGCCTTTTGTTTATATTCTGAAAGTATATAAAACTTTAAAACTATAAAACGGAATCCAGATTGAAACTTATAAATAATATTTTCTATGTCCATAAAATACCTTTTTTGCTCTTCAATAACATTTTCAAAAAATTTAAGAATACACGGCAAAAGTGAAATTGGTCTGTAGTTTTTTTGGGTCGCTCTTGTAGTACCAATAGAAAGATTTGCAATTTGTGTTAGAAGTGCTATGATTGAAGCACATCCATCTTTCAAAAACAAGCAGAAATCTCATGAAAATCTGGTCATTAATTGTTCGCTAGTCTCTCTATAATAGACTTAATCATTTTCTCATTAATATACCTAAAACTAAATTCATTCTTAATGTCAATCATAGAATTTTAGTCTGAAATTTTATGAGAAAATCTATGTGATGCTCTTGTTAAAAGCTTTTGCAAGTCAGAAGAAATTTTTCAAAAATAGCCTTTAAAAAGGTTGAAATTTACTTTTTGTTATAAACAAATTCATTATTATTTAAAAAAAAAAAATTATCTTGAGAAGTTGAGCATTTAGCTTTAGTACATCCAATTTATTTTAAAGTTTTCCAGAGTTCGACCGATGTTTTCCCTTAGTTTATTTACAAGGTAAGTTCATTTTTTTTTTAGTTTGTAAGGTAAGTGCATTTTCTCTTAGTTTATTTGTAAGGTAAGTGTATTTTTTCTTCCTAATAGCGCCAAGAACATCATTTTTGGCGTCATTAGACAACAACTTGTGCACATCAGACCTAGATCTAAATTGAGTATAGATTTTGTCCCTGAGTCTTATTTTGTCTGCTATCTCTTCATCAAATCATACATTCGAAATACTTTTAAATTTAGTGGTTATCTGTCACAAATTTAAACTTTATTTAAAAATCAGAGCATACTGATTGGGTGTTGGTAAACCCTGAATAATTGGGAATGTTAACTATTGACAAATTTTGACTAAATATTTCCTTGCCGTACTTTTACAAACTTCTAAATGTTTTAAACTTCACAATCCCTGATTTTTTTTCTGTAGATCTTACGTGTACGGTAGATAATTTTATGATCAGAGAAAGCTATATCTAAAGTTGTACTTTGAGTAATTTTGTCAGATGCACTAGATAAAATATGATTAATTAGAGAACTTTTTTAGCTAATAATTCTTGTTGGACTTCTAAGTAACTGATTAAGTTGATAATAATTCTCTGTACTGATTTAAAAGCAGAATGGAGGAAAATGATTTTGTTCCTTTGTCAAGGATGTAAACATTATGCTCATTAACTAGATTTATATTTAGATCGCCCAAAATAAAGAGGTCTTTGTCATTGTCAACAATACTATTTAGAGTATCAGTCAAAATATCAAAAAAGTGTTTATCATTTGGTGGCATATAGACAACAATAAATGAGTTTGTAAGAGGAAATAGAACATCCCAAAATATACCATCTGTTTCACTTTTAGGTGTTACATCATTAAAACTTAGATCAGCACTAACAAACAACACCAACTCTATTCCTATTTTTATCTTTACGTAAAATTTGGAAATTTCTATTTTTATATCTGAATCATGAATTGAATCATCAAATTTACTTTCAATTACGCCTATTATTGCTGGAAGTGATTTTTTTTGCTATAAATCTTGGCTCATCAATTTTGGGTAAAATTCTGTTAATATTTAAGTGTAAACAATGCAAACTCCTAACAAGATTTGTTGTGCAGGACCTGGATAAGATTCAACATTCCCTCATAAAAACAGTAAAATAAATCTGTGAAACATTATAATGCTAAAGCAATAACACTGATGATTTGAGCTGGATTGGAAATAGACTTTGTAACATAGATTGAATTGAGAAGTAGCAGATAGAAGCGCAAGATTGCTATTTAACAGAACCAGAAAGAATAAATATCCTATATATATATATATATAAAAAATATATAAATGTAAAACTATATTCAATATGTAACTACCTGAGAACAAAGTCCTAAAAACTATAATTAAAAATACCTCTAAGTCTGCGTAAAAACAATTTAATCAACCAGACAGAAGCCCTTGAAATGGCATTTAAGATATTGATGTGTTTTATTTTATTCTCTTTATTGCGATTTTTTTTATTGTTTTATTTTTATTTGACATTATCAGTTAAAAGATGACAAAGAAAAAAAAACAGAGAATAGAGAAATTCTCTGTGCTCTGATGCATTTCAAAAAGGAGACAATGTAAAAAAGTCAGTTGTGCATCTACATGGTCTTTCACTCCAAAAAAGGTGAGTAAAAAGAAGCTTTTTTGAATAAATTCACTAACTTCTGTAATATAGTTAGATGGTATTAAAACTTGCTTATAACAAAGTAAAATTAATAACAGATTCAAAGCCTTATCAAGGACTATTTTAGATAAATGAAATAATTTGATTAAAAACAATATAGTTAAAAAATATTCCAAAATGCTTAGTTTGTGTTGCGGATTGTCGCTGATTAGTATCAGAAAGGAGGGGAAGTATTCTGAAGCAACTTAAGACGTTATTTGTTTCAACATGATTCAAAGTCAACTTAGAAAAGTGTTTGCTAGAAGAAAAATCATTCTTTGCAACTGAATTAGAATGCCTTAAGATAGAGGATCCTGTCCCCAGACATAAATAAATAAAAAAAAATTTTTTTAAAACTAGAAATAACATATATAATATAAAAAATTAAATGTTCTCCAAGTCAGACAATTACATAAAAATCTTAAATTTTTAAATTAAACACAATTAAATAATTTGGAAGAAAAATACGGTGTTTTAAAAAATGTATAGATTGTCTTGTGAAAAACTTAAAGAAGATTAAAGAAAAGAACACCCTCCCTGACTCTATCAGCCTGCATATAATGTATATTTACCGCCTGAAAACAGACCCAACCCATATTAAAAAAAAAAAAACTCAAACAAAAACCAAAGAGACATAAAGCAGAGTGTAGGTCATTGATTTACGCTACCTGATTCATCAGAAGCCGAATCTAAAAATTAAGAGTTTGCAACAACAGATTCACTAGGGAATTCATTTCATTTTCCACTGCTGCCATCATATGCCAATAATACTGACAAAGTCCAGTGTTTTAGCCACAAAATATTATTGAAATTTTTTTTTCAATTATAGCAAATTAGATATATTTTTCAAATTCCAGTGTCATTAAGTGTTTATTGAGGTTATACATTATAAAATAAACAAAAACTTCATTGATTAAAGTTTTAAATGTTGTTAACCAAGAATTTTAGCAAAATTTAAAAGAAATTATTATGATGCGTATATGATCAAGAATGTTACATTTCTCCAACGTTTTAATTTCAAAATAACTCTTGTTCATTTCAAAAGCTGATTTTGATTTTTCGACACATTGAAAAGGAGATAATTTATCTTTTTAAAGGTATGTTGAGGTTTTTGGGACTTGATAACTTGCAGATTTTAAATTAAAATGGTTTAAACCTTTAAAAGAATTGAAAAGTTTTGAAAAGAAGTGAAAGTTTTGTGGGTTTTGCATTGAATCATATAAAAAAATAGCAAGTAATAAAAAAAAAATTTTAATCATTATGCGACACTTTTTCAGATAAATTTTTATTCTTCGTCTGATAATTTGATTGGTGTATTCTTTTTATGATTGAAAATTGCATTTTCTTCAAGTTTCGTTAAAGCAGCATTCAGTCTTTATTTTTCTCAACTGCATTAGCTGTAGCAGAAGTTATTTCCTGTTGCTTTATAAACTGAAGAGAGATATCAAATAGCTTGCTACTTGGGAAAACCCTTTTTTTTTGATTGAGGCAGCTTTTCAATTTCTGATTCAGCTGCCATCTGGTTTTTGTCTAAACCAGCCTTACTTTTGAAAAATTTCCTTGGTTCCGTCTTCCTTGACCAGATATTTGTCACATATCTGTCACTCTTGGACTCAAAATCTTTGTTCTTAATATTCTTAGCTTTTTGTATTCGGTCACAATGCTGATTCCAAGAATTGTTTTGAATAGGTTGAAGTCTTGGTCTTGAGCTATTTTTAGAACGACCATTATCCTGAACATTTGCGACAGGTAGTGACATTGTTTCAATACGCTCAAAGGGCGTATTTACTTGTTTATCACTTAGCTTTTCATTCTCAAATTCCTTATGCATTCGTATTAACTTTTTAAAATCGATAAAACTTTTTTCCAATTTTTGGTAATCACTGATTTTGTTCACACACTGGGAGATTATATCCTTTAGTTTTGAAACATGATCTTTTAAAGCGTGATTTTTAATTTTCAATTCTTTGCAGCAGTTCCCCTTACTTAGTTTAAAAATTTTTGCACTACCTCTGTTATAAACTAAAAGCATATTCAACATGTTTATATAATTATGCATTTGACTTTTAGCGTGTTTCGTACTTTTGTGGTCTTCTACAAATTCCATAGCTATCACATAAAGCTGCTGCATTTTCTCTCCAAGTCTGTGCAATTTATCCTTCATACTGTTGTCATCTTTTTTCGATATATCGTCTTTTGAAATGCTTTTATTGAAATCAATTTTGAACTTCCAAATTGCGTCATTTCCATTTTAGGAAGTCATTCTCTTTTTTTGATTCATTTTCTGTGATTTTGGATTCTCCAAAGATATACGATTCACTTGCAGCTTTTCCTGTGTCATTTCCATTTCTTCATAATTAGATTGACATTGTTGCTCAATATCAACGGATTTATTAGACTTATCGATAATATTAGTGAGCTGAATGATACTTCTTTTGAGATTACCATTCTCTTTCTTGACTTCTTGTTGATTCATCTCCTGTTTTTTTAATTGTGCTTTCAAATAAATCATTCGTTTGTGTTCATCTTCCATTTTAGCAATGCGAAGACCAAATTGATCTATTCGTTCAAGAAGATTTGTATTTTCTTTCACTGCATTTTATAAGTTTTGTTTTGTGCTTTTATATAACTTAACTGTAATAAATAATTTGTGCTCTATTTCTTTAAAATGATGAAAATTATTTTCTGCATTTTTTACTTCTGAATCCCCGAGAAATTGTATTCGGACATTCATTTGCTTAACTTTTTCATGTAATTGTTTGTTTGTTTTCGTTTTGAAGAGAAGTTGCGGTTTTAGATCTTTCATCAACGAACGTTTCCAAGCCTCTTAAATGCTTCTCTGATGATTTTGTTAAATTTGAAAATTGTTCATTCACATTCTTTAGCTCAATAAGAGTTTCCCTTGTTTGTATATTTAACTCAACAATTTCACTTGATTTCTCTTGCATCACTTTTTTGTGATATGAATTTGTAGCTTGATGATCTTTTACAGCATTTTTAAGTTCCTGGTTAATCTTTTGCAATTCGATAATTTCTGCAACCCTGTGTTCTAGAATTGTTTCTGCCTTTATGAGATCTTCATTCTGTTTAAAAATGCATTCCTATGCTTTGATAAGCTCAGCAGTTTTATAATCGCATTTATTTATTAACAAGATGTAACATAAAGCTGCGTTTTAGACAACATCAACTCTGAATGTTGTAAGCTTCTTTTTACGTTCTTTCTTAGCATTACATCTCAGTTTACTGAAATATTTATTTTGCGATGATGAAAGTGTGACTGCATCCATTCTTCCAGTAATCTAAAAAC
>JAUZNK010040965.1:0-34087 GCA_035046665.1 Euphysa ruthae
AAATATATATATATATATACATCTAATTCATAACTAACTTTAAAATTTATTCAGTCATACGCAAAACAGCTTGGTAATGTCATCAATTTAACTTCGTTTTCATTTTCAAGAAAATTCTTAATTTATTTTTAGAATGAAGAATTAGTTTTAGCCTATTGTTAAAATGACCAGAAAACTGAATTTTCTTTATTTCCAAAATTGTGTTAAGTTCTTCCTCAATAAAATTTATTTCACTCCTGCCACAATATTGTTTTTTTAGTCCTAAAAGATATTAATTCTTATATTTTATGATATTTGGTTTAAAATTCGCTCGCGTTTGACAATACCAAAATCTCTTTGATTGTATCATTTTATAGACATTCAAATCCAGGATGCATGTTCATGTTTGACAATAAAATTCCTGGTGATCATTTGGAATGATCTCACCTACTCTCAATATATATTTTATCCATTAAGGGGTTTGAAATTAGTATGTTTATTCAAGAATTTAAAAAGTGGTCTTATATTTCTATAAATAATATGTTTAAAAAAGTTATTTTTATAAGATTTGCTAATCTATGTTTGGTCATTTTAATTTAGAAATTGGCCATCAAACTCAAATATTGCTAAAAAGAAAGAAAAAAAAAACGAGAAAGATGACGCAGGAATTGTTATTAAAGACAAAGAGTTCACGTGAGTAATTAATTGAAAGTGAAAGTGTAACGCTTTCTGTGATAAAAATTCAGTCAGTTGACTCAATTACTATAATCAACCACTCAATTCACTTAATTAAATTTGGTGTCCATTATGTCCAAGTCATATTGATTCCTTCAATAAAACATACAGCAATAGGTTGTTGATGGCTTAAACATTTTTTGGACATTATGTAAATTTCATAATTTTTTTCATATTTAAATTTACATTTTTGTTTTCACATATATCAGTATATATTAATAACAGAAAAATACTGTATTTACTTCAACATCCCTTCTTGAATCAACGCTACACACTAAAATATCTTTTTTTCTGCTGTTACCAAAAATGGTAGGCAGTTTTGAAAATCTTTTTGCAAATATTTTCTCGAAAGTATAAATTTGAAATTTTCCTTTGACAAAACAATGCATGCTGTAAATAAATCACCTTTAGAAAAATATATCATTCAGCTGATTATACAAAATAGACGTATTCTATTTAATATAAATAAACTTTTACTTCTCATAATAGGCTTATTTTCTTTTTCTAGATACCGTGATCAGAACATCCGCCAAAATAAAAGGAGTAGTCTTAAAAATCTTACAAATTCACAAGCTTATATCCAAAATCCTAAGAATATATCGGAAGATAGTTGTCTTATACAAAATTTACCCAACACTATGACATCTAAAACTTGTAAAAATGAAAATCCTCGCACAGATTTATCTGATCAAAGTTATAAGAATGAAAACTCTAACATTGATACTTCTGATCAAACTATTAAGCACAAAAGTTCTAACACCAATAAATTTGATCAAGCTATCATAAACAAAAATACTAATGTAGGAAGCAACACAAATGCGAATGAAATAGAACCTGAAATTTCACCAGTCTGTAATGGAGCTGATTCAAGAAGAGGTTTGAAATTTTCAATTTTTTTTCTATTTATAATCATTATAAAGTTTGGGAATACTTTATCTCGTAAGTGAATATGTCTTAAGTGTAAACATAAGCAGTTTTAATTTTTTGATATCTTCTTTTTTGTGCAAGAGAAGATACAGTTTTTTCAGGCATACATTTTATTTGCAATTATATGAATATCCCACCACTATCAATGATATGCATGAGTTTTTTTCAAAAGCAACATGAATTTTTATTATTCTAATTTTTATTATTGAATAGAATGCTCAGTCATTCCACCAGTATGCTTCACTAACCCTAACTTAACTGTTCCTTGTGAAGGGGTGCTGTCTTTAGATAATGAAGATGGTGTGCTGCCTAATGAAAAAGAAGACGGTGAAATTGATGATTCTGAACCTGAGAGAGCTGAAGTTGCCATGCAAGGTAAGATCTTCAACCTGTAATTCATAATATGTATATATATATAAACAGAGGAGTAGAGGGCATGACATAAATTTTTATCACTATTTTCAAAATTTACTTATATCATTTTTTTTTTTTTCAAGATTTTTATAACAGAAAACATGCTCTAAAAATTTTTTTTGATTTCATGCATTTTTTTAATAAATTGCCATCCAAAAAGCTAACAAATATTTTTGAAATTAATACTTCATGTTAAGTTAGTAATATAGTTCATGCTATAATGTTAATAATCAGAATAACAAAGAAATACATTTTTTCTTGAACATTTTATCTATTTAAATTTTTGCTTTTAAAACCTAAGAATGGGGGGGAAATCCTAAAATCTGAGTTTTTGGTTTTAATATTCACTTTAACTCCTATTAGGCCAGGTGAGTAAGGGGCCAAGGACCACCTAGAGGGTGAATAATTTTCATTACTATTTTTGAGTGGTATTAACCTTATATTTTCACAATCGGGATGGTAAATGGTCTGAAGAGGTGACAATCACTCACAGTTAGCCTTAGTTGTAGGGGGTCTAAATCTGAGTTTTGATGTTTTATAGGGCTTTCTTAAAGTAACTGAAAACAGTGGATTAACATTGGAAGCGGGCCAAATGAATGATCTTTCCATCTTTTGTAAACTTCTTTTCAAAGAGCTTTGCTCTTACCGACTTCACAAGTCTTTATAAGCATACATTCCATAACTGTATTCTTGTAATACTTGGAAAAACGGGTTGTTGTAATCAAACTTTCCAAGGAGAGTCTGTCACTTTTCCTTAATGAATCTCTCACTTAATGTAGTTATTCTTTTCTTGGTAAAATTAGTAGTTTTTTTCTTCGTGGAAATTTTTACCGATAATTTGGTGTATTTGATATTATCCTGTTTGAACTTCTACTACCTGATGGTGTATTTGTCGTAGTACAAGCTAGAATTAGTGTAAACTTTTTGTAGCAAGGCTCTAGATGTATGTCATGCGTGCTATTATCCAAGATCGATGGAGCTAGATCGCACTGTTCCTTCCTTATGTTGATGATCATCTCCAGTTTTCTCACATTGCTCTTTAATCGCTCTTATTCTTGCTTCATTTTGATTACTAATCTCCTTAATGCAACTGTACTTTTCTAAACCAGCATAGTGAACAATACAACGCAATGGCGTTTTGAATTATATTTATTTTACTATTTTTCTATTTACATAACATTAGCAAAACTTTCAAATATAAAATTGTTAAAAATATAAAATAATTTTGAAATTATTTTATGTTATAAAATGATTGTTCCAGCATTTTATGTTAGAATAGCGAAAGGCTACTACTCAAAAAATAGAATAGAAAGAGAATAGCGAAAGTAAATAAACTCATAATATATTCAATAGAATGTTTGTCGAATGATTCGAAAGTTTATGTTATGAATGTTTAACAATCATTCGAAATGAACTTTTAAGCCGCCTGAAATATTCAATCATAAACTGAAATTTATTTGATTGCGATAAGCTTTTTACCCCCTGAAATCATTTTTTTGGCCTTGAAAAGTGGTGTATTGTATTAAATTTGCATCTAGTTATTACATACCTTAGAAATGTCTATATTCAACCAATATGGATATGTTTAATTGTTGTATTTTAGAAGAAATCTCCCAAAAAAGTAACAAATAAAGGTAAAAAATCGAAATTTATGGTCGTTTTTCTTTATTTATTTTACGTCTCTTTCCCTTGATAAGGTAAAGTCATGGTCAGAGATTGTACCGCAAACATTTTTATTGACGATTGACGATTTTTGACATTTCTATTGAAATATTGCAGCTTATTGACACTTCTGAGCAAATAAATTTTGTCTTGTTTGTACAATCTCTTGTTTTTATGATTTATGGAATCGAACAGAACTTCAATGTCAGCAAAACTAACTATTCTCCTTGCGTGCCTCAACCGAATAGTACTCTCCAGCTGGTTGCAGATCTCCTATGTTACCAGTTCACTTTTTAAATGAAATAGTCATAATTTATTAATTATACTTCTATTTTAGTTTGGCTTCCACGAATCTTTCTATCTTGCTTTCTTTTTCTGCAGAATATTCAATGTCACTTTTTCACTTAATCGACATTTTTAAGCTCCCTTTTGATCTTTATTTTTTATTCTTTATCAGGCTCTCCATATCATTTTGTTATTTTGTTTTTTTTTTTTTTGTTTTTTTTTTTCACAATGTTTGTAGCAGTTTTGCCGCGAAATTAGTGTTTGTTGCTGAATGATTTATCCCATACTTCAATAACATCATATGTTTGGATGCAATAATTATTTTGCTCAGATTCTAGAATTAAAGCCATGCTCAATATTGTTAAAGCAACGTCTTGGATTGATAGCAGCCTGCCAACAAGAACAAATGCCTTGTGTTCATTTTACTCACTTTGTATGTGCACTAAAATTAAAGAAATTTATGAAATAATAACCTTGCAAAATATTAAACTGATACTAGAAACTATCATTTGAAAGTTACTAATATTGTTCTACAAAACAAAAATATATAAAAAAGACATAGTGTTTGTTTATAGAATAAGAAATCTGCCAACAATAATTTTCCACAAAAGGTTTAGTCTTAATTCAGGGATATTTTGTCACTTCATCCTTTGGTGAGCAACCACTATTCATTTTTCCGTAATAATACTTTTCTAAAATAAAAATAGTTTAGACTTGTCGTGTTTTATTTCCCAAAATAGGGGTTTGTACACCAAAAATATAAAGAAAAACTAGAATATTGTCATTATTTAATGTGAACCATTAAGAACACTAACATTATATAACTTATAAAAACATCTCACTGTTAAATTGAACCATCCTTTGAAAAAATTCTTGTAAACAACCTGCTTTAAAATCCGCTGGTAGAAGAGAAATAAGTGACATAATTATTACCTTTTCATCGACATTCACATAAAGTCTTTAATAATTATGGAGTTTGATTAATGTCTTATTTTTCAATTTTTTTGCAAATAGAAATAATAGATATTTAATGGGCTAGAAAGAAAATTATAAATAAATTGTATCAATAGTGATTTTTATAACTATCTCCTGTTTAATTTTTAGAATATTTAACTCTGGACAAAAGTACAGTCCTAAAACTAAATTTAAGGTGGACTGAGTAGAGAAATATGTTTAAGTAGTAATATTTTGACTTGATAATTGAATTCATGTTGTTGAAAATGGTAGTATATATAAATGGTACTTTTTTATATAAAAAATGAAAAAATTTGATTAAATGATTACTTATTTTGATAAGCATTAATAGTAAACTATAGCCTATAGAAATAATATAATATTAAGGTTTTGCTTAATTTGAAATATTTTACTAATTTTAAGGCAATTTTGACTTGAATTTATACCACAGTTTGATATTATGGAAAGCTGTGAAAATTTTCAGCAGGTCTTGGCATGATGTCCAGGACGCAGACCTTGAAACATGTTCTCATGTCAGCCATTTTTAATTTTTTTTTATCGGACTCATGGCCGAAACAAAAATTATATTTTTCAATTTCTATTTACAAATTATGTTCCAGTTTTACTGATGTTCCGTTATATGTTTAAAAATATTTCTAATTCTTCTGTGACATTTTCAAAGTTTTATTGGATCTAACACACTTTGAAAAAATTTTAGATTTTCTTTCAAAAATCAACCTTTGATTATGTGCAAAGTTAGCACAGTATTAGAAAATAGTATTTATAAAAATTTTGGTACTTTAGCCAAATTTTATTGACCTTGGGTCAATATAATTGTCTAGGTAAAATATTTTATCAAAAGTGACGTGGTTTTTCTCTTCTAAATCTTCTGATTGTGTCTAAATTTTTCACAACGTTATACAGGATTTGTCATAATGAAAAAAAAATCTCTAAAGTGGTAAATTTAGGTGAAAAATAATATTTTGTACTCAAAAGCTGTTTTCTCTATATTATTTTCTTAATATTGAGCTATTGTAGATCAGCTGGAAGAATTTTGAATTTTTTCTTTCAAGGACAAAGCATGTTTTGCGCTTTGATTGGGAACCACATAGCTCACACCCCCGTTTTAAATAGTTTCTTGTTTTAATATGAACAGATTACTCATGTTATTCTTAGATCTGGATGGTACAAAGTCTTCAAAAACTACTGAAAAAACTACATATATTACAAGAACAGGTAGCAAGATTTCGTTTTTTTATGTTTCGCTTTAAATTAGCTGACATGAATCAATCAATTAATCAACCTCCCCTGAAACACGCCCGTTCCAATAACTTTATTTCAATCCAGGTTAAATAACAGGTCAGGTTTTTCGAGGTGAGCTGCTGCTTCATTTTGTTCCTGCAGATGCTATTTACTTTGTAATTTTATTTTATAAAACTGGTTTGACCAATAAAAGCTGAGCCTTTCTTTGTCCAGGGCATATGGTTGACTTGCTGTGGATTTAAATTAGTTTTTGCCCTAATAGTTTTAGGGTCGGTGATGGTTTTGACTATTATTGCTAGTTATAAAAGAATTTATTAACCAGGTAAACTTAAGGGGAATTTATAAAAAAAATAACATGGTAAAACATTATATTTTTGTTTGTGAGATTTTTTTACAGGGCTCTAACAGTAGATAAATAAACTTAATACTAAATCATAATTCCATAAAAATTTGCATTTATTAAAGAGTGGCAGTTTATTTAGAGTAAACTATTTAAGAAAATATTCTAATAAAGTTTTTTGGAGTGATTATCTTGTTTCTTTTTATCTTTTTATCCAATTAACTTAAAATATCAATTTTTCTATTTTATTGAAGTTTATATTTGAACGAAATTGCTAGAATTTTATACTTGCTTTGTTTTATTAAACAGGTCAACCAAACTCTGAAAAAGATGCGAATAACAATAAGAAAAATTCAAGAAATCGAGGGAAAAAGAGAAATCCCACTCGGGTAAAAATTATTTTTTATATATCAGCCCCAAAGATTGATTGTATGGGGGTATCTTGATTTGGTATTACCTTCTACATGAATCATATGGGTACTTTCTGTTACATTGATTAAGTGGGTCATACATAACACATATTTTTGTTTAAAGTTTTTAGCTCTTCATCAAAACACTTCATGTCACTTTTCTGTCTTAAAAACCATTTATGCATTAAACCTTAAAGATTATTTTTTTTAATCAAACTTTTCAGAACTTTTGTAAAAAATTGATTATGTTAATGAAGTCTGACCAAATGTGAAATTAATCTCAGGCACCAAATTAATTATTGTCACTTCAAAACCATTAATGTAGTGTCAAAGCATTGAATTCCTTCTTCCTAAATAAAAATATGTGGCATTTTATGATATTTATTAGGCTCTTACTAACTGTTTTTTTTCTTTTTTTTTTTTTTCTTTTTTTTTTGTCCTTATGTAAGTTATTTGATTGTGAAGTTAAACTCCTGTGAATTCCTATGACTTTTTACCATCCACAGAAAGATGCTTTTTTATCTTTGTCACTTTAATTTTTTAGTTTTACGGTTAGTGCTTATAAAGATGCTCTATCTTGATAAAGGTCTGAGATAAGATAGATAGTGTTGCTACTCCAAGCAAATCTAGATTATACTAATAATTAAATATTAAACATTTATTGCTAATGTTTCTTTAGGATGAAAATGTGCGCCCAAAGAAAGTTGCTCTTTTGGAAATGGTTAGTAGTGTTCTTGGATTCCATTGTTATTGGTTTTCCAGAAATTTATTTCCTTTTTTAAAATTTCTATGCAATGGAGTTGCTCTAAAAGTCACTGTCAATTTAATTATCAGCATAAAATAAAAGCAATAGTGATTTTTAAATGAACAAAACTTTGTTACTTAGTAAAGTAGTACACAACTCTAAAACTAAATAAACATGAAATTTAACCAAGAGTGATAATGATAATTAGATTAAAATGCTGTTATAGATTAAGCAATATGAAAGTATCTTTTATAATAGTGTAATCTTATATAATAGTATCTTTTTGGCACTTTTTAGAGTGTATAATGAAGATTTTTTAACAACAGTATAATTTTGTACAGCCCAATGGAGCATTTTTGCCCCTCGACTCATTGATTTAATTGATTATGTTAAAAAAAAAAAGCTTTACTGTCTTATTTCTAATCAGCCTCCATAAAGTGGACACCTGATCAGCAGGTAATTTTTTTCTCAAAATATCAAATCTCAAAGTATTTTATTCTTGATAATTATTCATGTAATTAGCGGTCACTCCAAGTAACAATCTTTTCTTCTTTTTTTTTTATGAAATGGTTATTTCTCAATGTTCTTCTTTTTTAAGTTTTCATTTGTGTTATTTTTTTACTCTTTCTAATTTTTTCGATCAACCGTAGAAAGACTTTTGTCAGACTATGAAAACAATATAGAGCAGGTATCATTGAAAAATTCAAATCCAAGTGTATAGATTCGGTTAATTTGTTTCGAATGCAGATTTGAACATTTCTAATTATAGAAAAAAACAATATTTTGATTGATCATTTGACTATTTGCATGACAAGAACAAGCACTGGCTATGTCTACTTAAATTTAGCCTACATCAGTTCTAGAATGCTAGATACTTGAAGACTTAACAAATGATCCTTGTGAAGAATGAAATATTTGATGAAGTGAAAATATTAAGCTACAAAGCCATTGCTGAAGAATTCGGAGAAAAATTTAGAAGAAACCTTTGTTATAAAAAAATATATCTTACAGAGAAGAATATAAAAAACTGTCAGGTTAAGGGCTTCATACATAGCAAAAGAAAAAATCACCAACAAAATCAAACTTGTTACTGAAATTCTCTATGCGTGGCTCAAGAAATGTGAGTCGTCTGGTATTTATGTAAATGGGCCTTTACTGAAAAAAGAAGCCATTAACATTATATTATCTACTCCTAAGTATGCCAAAAATTAGAGGGTTTCAAAGCTTTTTTTGGCCTGATAGAAAATAAACCAGAGTAAAAGAAGAGCAAATTTCTGGTGGGTGCTTTGAAACTTTTTTAAAAAAATTATTCTTTATTTGTCAAGAAGAAATTAGGTAATAAATATTCACAAAATAACCTAGTGATAACATGTACGTTGAATAGATATGAAATAAAAGAAAACACCACAAGATTTTGGCAGGAAGTCCAAGACAATGTGTGTTAGGTAAAGCCTAACGATCTTTTCATAGACACCTTTTTCAAGTTTAAGGATTACAATTAAACAAGACAAACTTTATTACAAAATAAATAACGTATGTCTAAACTACGTTTATGTATAAATCAAAAGATGTTGCTTTAATTTATATCTGAATGTAAGAAAACTACAATTAAGATCCCCCAAAATTTTTTAAGGAAAGTCATTCCACATTTGTGAACCTCTGTAACTTATAGAAAACTGTAATTAATTATAATTAAAGTGATGATAATATAGTAGATAAAGAATTCAGTCCCTTTTTCTACGAGCTTACCTATGTTCAGAATATGATATAACAACAAAAAAACATGTAGACTTTGATTTTGCTACATGAAACTCTTTGTTAGGAGTTTTTTTTTATTTTAAGAGGTTGTATCAATTTAACATCTACCTTTTCTTAGTCTAAAGTAATACCCATGTCTTGATTACCCCAAATACAGATATAAAATTAATCCATTTTTGAAAATAACACTTAAATTATACTTCTTTTCAAAAAGCAGACAACTCTTATCAGAGAATCTTATCTTAGAAGATTTGCACTGATGAAAGCATTGTATTTAATTAAGACATAGTGTTGCTGATGCAAACACCTTGGTAGTTTTTTTGTTTGTTTTCGTTTGCAGGCTGCCATAATACCACAATTCTTTATTTTTATCATAAAATTAGACTTCAATAATGCTTATATTTCAATCAGTTATTTCTGATATCTGATAGCTTAGGTTTGAAGGGTAAATTTTTCTAAGATTGTTGTTTTTATAAACGATTAATTAAGCTTTTCGATGGCCAAGATTTTTTTAACCTTGATAAATTTCAGTCCACTTGTAGCTGTATAATGGTGTATTTTTGTATAGTTTGCTAAATGCACAAAAAATTCTGAACAAAGTCTGCAAACTTAAAAATTTAACTATAGGTGTGGTTTCACCTTTCCCGGAAAAAGTTACGTGTTTTTATAAAACTCCTTAAAAATATTCAAAAACCTACGAAAAATGATATTTTTTTTGGAATAAAAATAAACTGAGAAAAATAGCATTAACCCTCTTTGATAACATTATAAAGCTTTTTTCTTTTTTTTTCTTTTTTTTCTATTTTGCTCAAATTCAGTGGCTTTTGGTAAAATTTTGTTGGGGATGTTCATTCTAAATCAAGAGGAAAGTTATTCCCCTATTATTGGTAAAAAAAAAATTATCTTGTTAACTCATATGACAGTGGCTTGTACAAAATGATAATTTTCCTCCAAATTATGGCCTATTATTTTATGCAAATTCAATATACAATATCCAAAAGCAATTTAAAGCTGATTTTCTAACTTTTAGTGAAATTTAAGAACTCCATTGAATTACGCTGACTTTAATTTAATGCTAGCGTGGAAAAAAACGTTAAACCAAGAATGATGGTGGTTATGATAGCGATAATATTGTTGTTAATTTCCATTTTCCAAAAAGAAAGAATTGTCAAAAATTTGGACTACAAAACTTATTTCGTCGTGTGATAAAATAAATCCCCTGAGGCCTTTTTACTTTGTTGATGGCTTAGCATTTCATTACTAGCTCTCGACATATCCATATAATTGAAAAATAATGGACTGTATTATTTTTTTTAGTTGTTGGCAAAAGATGTTCGTCATGAGAGAAATGTAATTCTGCAATGCATTCGATACATAGTCAACAATAACTTCTTTGATTGTTAGTATCAGCAAATTGCTTTGGGCGAGTAGTGATTCACATTAAAGTTTTGTTCAAGATATTTTATTTTTCATTCATTTTGAAATAAACTTGCAAACAGATGTTTCCAGCTGAAATTTATGTGAGGCTTAATACCTGCTTATACAAAATATACATTTTTTAATACTTTTTATATATGTTTTTATATTTTTTCTTCAAGATTTATTAGATGTTGTATGGAAATGTTATATGTTTTGACACAATATTTGTCAACTATACCTTTTTAAAAAAAAAGAGGTAATTCAAATATTTGTATATGAAGATATAAACTTTATAGAAAAATTAAATTTCTTATGATTTTTGTACTCATAGCTTAATGACTCGATCTGAAATGATTCACTGGAATATTCCTTGATGAAAGAAATTTCCTGAAATCCAAATTTTCTTTCGTTGTTCTTTGCTTTTGTTCTTGACTTTTAAATGGATACAAGGTTATTCCATGTCAAATTTAGCCACAGCATGTCAGCCCATGTTTTTGTTTTAGCTAGTTTTCACCTATGTTAAAGAGATTATGAAAATATGGAAATTTTGAAAATTTGAGCACCTAACTCCTGATGGTTTTCGAGATATATATGTTAATTTTTGCTAATTCATGCTGACTTTTTATTTTTTATGGTATATTTTTTTTAGCCCAGTGCTTAAATTAAATAACAATATTGAATGAACCAAATGAGCTATTAACCTGAAATATTGAATGAACCAAATGAGGTATCAACCTGAAATATTGAATGAACCAAATGAGGTATCAACCTGAAATTTGGTACCAAGGCAGTTTTTTAGACGAGGAGTTCAAGAATTCTTAAAATGTCCATAGAACAACATAATTACATTGATTAAATTGATTAATAAAAAAGAAAGTGAGGTTTATAATTTAAGGTATTTTTGATGGTCAAAATAGCGATTTCACCTTGGAAAAAATCACTTTTAAAGCATAAAAACCTACTGCATTTTATTTCTTTTGTAACCTATAGCACTCTTTTTATAGTAATACATTACCTAATAAATTATACTGTGAAGAGAGATTATCTATTTATCACTTTCATGCCACAAGAGTTGGAATGTTTGATTGCTATTTAATGGGAGTTTGAAACAAAATATGCTTGCCACAAAACAGTTTTCAATTGCGGAAAAATGTGAGAGAGAAAAAACTTCTCATGTTATTTCTATGTCAATGAAGAGGAAAATTGGATAACTCACAACATTATTGTGGTATATTCCAAAGAAATGATACCACATTATAGCAGTATTTTATAAAAGTGTTTATTTTTTCTACAATAAGATTAAGAGATTTATTTTCTATAGAATTAAATATAGTGAATATCTGATATAATCCATTCAAAGATACAATCTACACAAACACACATTCAAGTCATTCATCCAATTTTAGTAATAGATTATTTAAACTCATAACATGATAATTTTTTCTCAATATAGTATGACTGAGTTGACAAACAAAAAAAAATTTTAATAATATTATTTTGCAATATGAACCATCTTCGCAAAAGTTTTTACATTCAAAAAATCGACTTTTAAATTTACAAAAAGATCTTGCAATATGTTATTACGTACCAACAAAAAACTTCAGTCATTGAAAACGTAGCGAACTAAAAAAAAAAGTTTCCAATGAAATTGTTTCATCTCTAACTTCAAATCGAATGAAAATATTGCAATAAACTATGTATTGTATAATCTATTAAAATACATAGCTGGCATCTTATCAACTTACATCAAAGCATTGACCTACAAACCTAAAATTTCAAAAGAATTTTAATTCAGTAAACTTCAAATCCAAGACAACAATGAATGCATGGTTTAATTTGACGTCATATCATTTTTTCCAACATATCAATTAAGGATACACTATCATTATTAAGGATTTTGAAAGCGATACAAACTTGAAAGACAAAACACCAATCTCATCAAATCATCTTGTCGATATTATCGATCTGCTACTGACCAAAACCTGGTTTGGACTTGGTCCAAAATATTAATTGCAAACAGGCGAGTTGCTATGGGTATGCAATTCCACAAAACAACTGCACTAATTGCCACTTTGCTTTCACCAAAAGTATGAAAACGTTTTGTCAACAACATATTTGCCATATCAAACCTATTTACCCCATTTTTTCAAAGTTTTCAACAATCTTCATCAACAAATAAAGTTTACCATCATTGATACGAACACTCATCTTGTGTCTTATATAATTTTAAAATTTATTCACTCTTAAAACCCAAGCCACATAAACCTCTTATCATATACGTTTCCTGAAATATGGTCTCTTTTCATCCGTAACTAAGGTTTTCCTTGATAGTCCGCATACAAACCACCGTCCTTGTCAGTCAGTCCGCACATGACCCAAATCTATGGGACATTGCTTAAAGACAGGAGCATGTTGTCTTGCGATATGTAGCCTTAATAAATTATTTAAACTTTCGGCATGATAAATTCTTTCTCAATATAGTATTACTGAGCTGACAAACCAAAACATTTATAACAGAAGTCCATAATTTCAGTACCCAACAGAAACGTTGTTTAACTGTTTGATAAAGAACGGTGCCGATTAGACCAAAAACTTTCTGAAAAAATCATGTTTAAAGCATAATACACAACATGCAAGCTATTAAGCTACAAAGGAAAGGTCGATACAGTTGTAAACAAACCAAGATTCAAACTGCAAAAAAGTATAGAACATAAAAAGATACAAAAATTAATTATCATAATAAGATTTAGAGATTAAAAAACTCAATGGCACCCCATGCAGCTCATACAACTTTATCACAAAATGATGCAATGGAACATTATATGAATAAATTTTGGCAGCAACTTATCCAAAAGACAACCTGCTAAACAAGGAACGTGTTTCAAAGTGTTGGCACAATAACGTATTTTTAATGGTAAAATTGTATACCTGTGGTTAGGCGTCTATTGCTTGATTTTGAAATAAAACCCTATGGCTCCTTACAAGGGCTTTTAAATTCATGTTCTGTAACTAGCAAGCAATAGCTCAAGCTCTTTGATACACTATATAAAGAGTATGCTGTATTTTAACGTTTGCTCCTATTTAAAATTTCTTGTTTAGGATTAGTCATGTCTTAGTTATTTTCAACTTCTTGTGATGTCAGATATTTTGCTGATTGTATAAATGTGTGATTTTAAGATAATGATTGAATCATGATTGTAGCCTTTCAGACATTGAAATTTTTATTAATATTGTTATTATTATTATTATTAAGAGTGTGATACTTTGATAAATATCATTTCTTAAAAATTGTTTGCTATTATTATAAAATTTTTATTTAGCTATATTTATTTAGCTATAAAATGGAATCAGGTAGCAAAAAAAAAAGAAATGATAAGTTTTTACCAAAGGAACATGGTTTGAAGGAAACTTTCCGCTTAACAGATTATACAAAACTGAAGGGATGAGGATGTAAAATACCTCAACAGGTAAATCAAAGTTTATTCTGTTCTTCGTTAGGAAAAGTAGCAATTGTCAGTTAACTGTGCTTACTTTTCCAGGTTATTTTTCAGGACACCAATTTTTTGTACGAGATGCGAAAACCGTGAAGTTAGTTGCAGCTGGAAGTTAATATTTAAGAAATATATTAGCGTGTATTGTTATTCAAAATATGTGTTGGTTTATTTTGTGGATATGTTGGGTATTAATTTGACCAAAGAAAATTTTTTGTGTAATATGCAATATTATGCAATGAGCAACACTCATGAAATAACAGAGATAGCTATTCTAAAATAAAACAAAAATAAAAATTGCTTCAGTTTGGTGGAGCTAGTAGTTAAATTTTAATTTTTGTTTGAGCCCTTATGCTATTTGAGTACTGCTTTTTGAAATTTTGCACATATTTTTGAAAAAAAGTTCTCTTATTTCAGTACTGGATTCAAATATTCCTAAATACTGTCTTTTAAAACCAAAATTTTCAATATTTTTTTTGGAATTTTTAAATTATCTTATTGAAATTCTGCACAAAGGTCATATTCCATTTATGCTGGAATTTTGTATTATGTTATTGAATATTAAAAATAATATTAAATGAATTAATCATGAAGGCCTTTCTGGAAATGTTATAGGATCCAATCCTGGGAAATGTTACAGGATCCAATCCTGACAAATGTTATAGGATCCAATCCTGGGAAACAAAATGAAATTTTTTCATCGATTTTTTTTTAAGTTAATGTACCATAAAGGGCAATTTGTTACCCAAATGCTTATTTATTTATTTATAATGTTATTTATTTATTTTTATATAGCTCACATGTTAGTTTTAGGCCTAAAAAAGGAATTTTTGAAACTTGATTTTGTACGAAGTTGAGGACCATAGAAGGCATTTTTTTTAAATGGTATGAAATTATTATGGCAAATCTGCCATTTTTAAATTTTATCATGTACCTGCACCCAAACTTTAAATTTGTTCCAAAAATACATTTTAAAACTTTTCTTAAAATATTTTATGATTCCCATGATCCTAAGAGATATAATTTTTGGTAAATTTACTATTTTTTGGTCCTGTAACCTAAATCCTAACTGGCTGCATTTCTCTTAAGCTAAATAGCATTGTTTGTACTATTAGTCAACATCTCTCTTATTTAATACATAAAAGATTTAGATGCTAAGCTCAAATTACTTATCGACACAATGTATGCTCATGGGTAACTTTAATCTGAATAAAAGTTTTATGCATAATGTAAATGATATCAACCAATTGAATATTTAACTTAATTTTAATATTCAAACTTTTCCTTTTTTATTCATATTTTTATATCCTATTTTATTATCATTTGTTAATTTTTCCATAATTTCCACTTTGACAAAAAATTTGATTCAAATTTTTCAAATTGGAGTTTTCAAAAAAACAGATAAACTTAAGATAACAAATTCTGTTGCGCTTGTAAATTCATTAGCGTCTTGTGAAGCTGACTATAGTCCACTTGCCGAAAATCCTTGATCCCTTGATCCGGGCCCTGCAGTTAAGGATTTTGGGTACCATGCACAATTTTGGGGGGAGGCATGCCTAAAATTCATTATTACATTTTTTGTCAATTTTTTTAAATTTTGTTTAAAAATAGATCTCATGTTTGGAGCAATGTATTAATTTTGATTTAAATAGGAACTGCTCAAACTGTTAGAGGTGTTAAAACAAAACAATGAACCTTCCCCCAACGATGAAAAAAACTATGGCTTTCTTGGAATAGGGTTGGACTCATGTATTATCCCTACGCGGCACAAAAATATAAGTATAGTTCAAACTACAGATTTCTTTTACCCTTTGGTAGATGATCCATACATGCAAGGAAAAATTGCTTGTGCAAACGTTCTTAGTGATCTATATGCTACAGGTATGACAGTTTTTTGTCTTATCGCATCAGTCATTTGCAAATATACTTCAAAGAAGGGTGACATCTATGCAAGAAATGTTGCGTTTTTATTTAAAGTTATGTTTTTCTGCAACGTGCGCGTTTAAATTTAATTTTTTTCATTGAATTGTTAGGGGTTTCGGATTTTTTTTTCTAGCAGTATCTCATAAGAAAGTTATTTCTGAAATTCTCTCCAATTTCAGATTTTAAAATTTTTTTAATATGGTCCAAAATATGTTTTCATGTCTCCAAATAATTATTTATGATGTTGGAAAATATTGTTTTGGATGTTTTAAGCATGTCAACCATTTTTATAATATTATCAGGTCCCTCAAATGGGTCAAAAATAAAATTTTTTTAACTTTTATCAAGAATCTCTTTTACCAATTCTGTTTGTTTAGACTTTGTATCTTGTTAGAGCATGATATTTTTGATAATTTTTAATGTCCTCTATTTTAAAAATTGTCTAGCTCAAAATGACATTTCCATTGTTCTCATTTTTAAAAAATTTGATAAAAATTATGTTAAAAAGAATATTTCCAATAATTTTGTTATGTGTTAAATTTTATGAACGTTGTTAAAAATACATGCTTAAAGGGTTGAAATTTGATCATTTCAATTTTTCTCTCAAACTTACATTTTGATTTTTGGAAAAAATTTTGTATTACACTGAAAAACTGTTTTTGATAGTATTTGTGTATCAACTATTTTAAGAATTTTATCAGGCATTTTTTCTCATATTTTATTTCTGCTAATGCCAGTTTCCAATATTGGTTTTGAAATATTTGCAGTTATCTTCTTTCATCATTATCATACTCCCTTCTCTTCATAATTCATCATCATCTGCGCCACCACTTCCGATTTTAAAAGTTTCTACTCTACTTTTCGTGATGATGTTTTAGGTGTTTGGAGATGCGATAACATGCTGATGCTTCTTGGTGTAAGCACGGATTTAACTGCTGTAGAAAGGGAAGTCGTTACTAAGCTAATTATCCAAGGTTTCAACGATCTTGCAAAAGAGGCTGAAACTATGGTTAATGGAGGACAGACTGTATTAAATCCTTGGTTTATTATTGGTGGTGTGGCAACTAGTATTGCAAGTGACGATGAAATAATATTGTAAGAATTTTTTATTATTTTTTTTCATACTATATTTAAATTTATTCGGGTTTTTTTGGTATCTAAAATGTGTATTCTTGGCATTTCATTTAACAGTTATTCACCCGAAAGAATGTTATAAACTTCATATTCTTTAAAATCAATTGTCTACTTTATTTTAATGAGTAAATTTCTTTTTACCAAAAATCTCTTAAATTTATCATCAATAAAACTCATCAATTTTAATTTTTCTTTCTCTCCCTTCTTCCTTCGTTTCCTATTTTGAGCTCATTGTCACAAATTCTCTTTCTCTGATTTATTTGTAAAACACCTTTTTCCTGTCTCTCTTTAAGAGAATGAATATGATATATTCCCGTAAACCATTTTCAAATCCAGGGTTGGACAGAGATTTATCGACCCATCATATAAAGACAATAAATTATCTGGCACAATCATCCATGAACCATAGTCAAGTATTTTGGACTTCCGACCTGAGATGCCAGGCGTAGGAATTTCTGCTTGTAATTTAGGTCCAGGTGTGGATAGTTTATTCCTCACAACAGGGATGTATCTGTTTATTATCACATGTGAATATGAAGGATAAAGATTTTGGTCCAAAAAATAATTGTAGATAAAAATTTTACCTTAACTACTCGCATCCCTGAGAAATCTGTCAATGGCTGAACTGTTTTCAAAATAAACTCGATAATCATGATATGTCCTCTTTATTTCATTTTTGACAAGAGCCTTGAGCATCTGATCAAACAAAATTTAGGCTTTGTATAATAAGATCTGAAATGATATATATATATATTATGCTTTACAAAAATAATATTTTTCCTAAAAAATGCTCCCTAGATTTATGTGGAATTTCTATTTCTTAGCAACCTCTATATTATCATTAGGTCAGTTTTCATGTCAAAATTTTCAAAGTTGAAAATTTTCTCACTGTCTGTCATATTCTTCCTTTGTTCAAGTGCATTGTTATTTAATTCCATGTTTTTCAACAATTAGAGTGTGTTTTATTTAAATTAATTTCCCTCTACAGTTTTAATGCACCCTGCCAAATGTTTGATTATCATCTCGGGGAATGTCAATAAACAAAATTATGGAAAAAATTTTTATTTATAATGTCATCCCTTTCATGATGACAACGGTCCATAGAATCTGTTTAAATTTTTGATACTGTACTTCAAACTGCTTGTTTTTTTATCAATCTTTCACTTTTGAAATAGCTGAGAAGAAAGGAATGTACAAAGACATAAATTAAATTATTGATTATTGATTGATTTGAATATACTGGGGGAAAAATTGAAGCCAAAAGTCATAGAGTATGAAGAATATACATTCACCCCCACTTGTTTTTACACACTGAAAACCAAGTTTGGGTTAGTGACATTGTTAGACCATTGGATGCTGGCTATATCAGCATAGAAAATGAAAACAAGTTAAGGTTAGTGGCATTGTTGGACGTTTAGATGATAGCGTTGTTGATATCGGCATAGAAGCTTATACAGAGCTAGAGCCAGAGGAGGGAATGTGTATATGCGTATTGTTTATATACTCATGAAGGTATCATACCATAAGCCTGTAATGGTTGACATTGGAAAGAAAGAAAAAGATGGTAATGCAATTTTCAAATCGTCTTTGGTCATTGTTGTTGGGTCAATCAACAGCTCTTTGGAACCCAGTCCCTTTGCAAATAATACAAAAAGCTTACTTTTCATCTAATATTTCAATGCAGCTTAAATTCACACAGTGTTTATATTCAAGCTATCAACAGCAACATTAAATACTGGGGATTTGTGTTGCTTAACATCAAGGTGATTTTTGCACTCACACCAAAAATTCATAGTAACACTTGTGTTTTCATTGGAGAAAATATGACCAACTAACTAGTAAAAACTTCCTTTCAATGATACCACAAGGAAATAAAGGTAGCAATGATAGCCCACACAAAATATGTTCAATGTGTTACCAGCATGTTAATAAGACCAAAAAAGGACACCCTTCAAAACTGTTTATGTTTGTTGATTCTGTCCCTCACAGCTAGGTTTACATGACTGTTTTGAAGCTTATCACAGGCTCCAGGACTTCTTTTTGAACTAATCTACTGTACGAGTTAGTTATCCTTCATTTGGTTGTATACATCATAAGTTTTTATTAAAAAATATTTTTTGCTATAATTTGAAACCCTCTTGTTACTTAGAAAATTTTGATTTAATTTAGTTACCTTAAAAAAAAGCTATATTTTTGATTAAGTGCTCAGAAAAGTGATTCCTTGATCATCAGTGCAAATGTGCATCATTTGATATTGAAAATATAACATTTAGATTTAGACTTTTAATTTTCATTTGCAGATGAAGTCAAAAATAATATGAAACATCACATTTTTGGTCATGTGACCTAGCATAATAAAGAAATTACTTTTCTTTCTTTTTTTTCACAATTTGAAATCCACTTTACTAACAATTAACAATTAAAACAAGTCCTTAATTTTTAAATTATAATTTTACTTCTGTTGACTTTAAAGTGAAAAGGCAAAAATTAGATACTTTTGTGCTCACTCATTAGCTGTTTTTAGCTCAGTCATAAAAGGGGTTAAGGGAGAGTTTAGTTTCTCAAATTCAATTTCTGAAAAGCCTTTTGTTCCATCCTTTTCAAATACTATGTCAAAATGTTTTAATTTAATTTTAAATTATCTGTAAATTTATGTTTTTTCACCCGTAGAATTTATTTTACATTTATCACAGATATTGGAATAAAAAAAAGTTTTAAAAGTTTTTGAAAAATTTATATATGGGCAGACAAATATGAAAAAATCACATGAAATTATCTGTAATTCCAGACTCAATTTATAGTTTTTCATGATGCCTTGAAGCTCTAAAAGAATTAATTTCCTCCAAATTTTCATGGCAAAAGAGGAAGAAGCTTACCAGACAAAAAAACTGCTTCAATCGTTCAGTTTTACTCCCTGCATGAATTTTTTTTCACATAAAAAGTGTGATTTCCAACAAAACTGCATGTTTTGAAAATATTTTAAATTACGGTGATCTTAACTTACATTCTTGGAGTATTCTAAGCTGCGCTTTTAAATAAGAACCAAAAGAAGATCCTAGTCGGCTGTTCTTTTATTATAATCGTGTAGTTTAATTTGAGACGAAGAGTTTTAGGGAATATAACAATCATTTAACCAGTATATCATACTGAATAGAGCTAAAAGCTTTGGATTTATTCATGAGACATTAAGATGTTTTCATGTACTGTGTGCATAAAAACATATTTCATCAGGAACACTGCATTTATACGTACAAATTAGGTTTGGAGAGTTTTTAATAACAGCATCAATTTATAGTTTTAGGGCTATTTTATAGATTATTAAGCAGTATTTTTCTAAAGTGGGCAATCAAAATAACTATTGGTGATATATTAATATATATTAAATTCCACGTTTCGTTTATTATTTGCAGCTTACGTTAAGTTAGAATATTTTGAGGACTGATTCAAATATATAACAGCGACGTATCCAAAGTGGCAAGTTTTTCATATTGTTTTTAATTTTATCATGCAAAATTCTTTCTTTTAAATGTTAGTATTGTTATTATTTCTGCTTACCTGGCCTGGCTGGAGAGGCGGAGATGAGTGAAAAACATTTTGATGAACAGAATCAGCAATCTTTTAGTAAAATAGTGTTTTTTTTTTGTATTGTAGTCGCATTGCTTTGCGTGATCTTCATGTTCATTAATACTTTTAAAATGCTAACGCCTGAATATGCAGCTGAAATTATTTTATAAAGCTTTTTCGGGCATTTCCAGAAAACGAGGCCTATAGCCCACACCCACACTCTCCTAAATTAATGTACAAGGGCTTTTTATAGCCCTTCTAAAACATCTTTCAACATCCTAAAATTGGCCAAATCGTTTCATTTTTCATGATATTTAGTCTTATAGCCCACCCCTTGATTGTTTTAGTTGAGCTATTTGCAGCCCACCTAGTAGTTTGTTAAGGCCTGCTTTTTTTACACTTTTTTAAGATTTTTTATAAAAAGAATCTATTAAATATTTTCCTCAGTACCATAGCATTTTCATAGCTTTTTGGGTTTATTACTGTGTGGTTTAATGTATATTTAACGCTGGCTCAAATATAGAATTTAGCCATGATATTCACTATTTTCTGTTTTGATATGTTAATGAGAATTTCCTTCCTTATCAATTTTATTTATTTAATATTTAATATAATATTATTTTTATTTATTTAGCAATAAATGTTTATATTATCGCCATTGCTAATTTCATTGATTATCTGGTGACACCATGACTTAAAAATATACTGCCAGATAATTTAATTTAAAAAGATACAATTAGTTTTAAAAAATTTTATTTTTTAATATACTCGATCTACTTTATAACTTCCATTCAACTGAAAATAAAAACAGTTACAGTGGCTACATAATGCTTGTTTACTTATTTTTATAATATTTACGTCCAGACTTTTAAAAACCACAGACCTTGTTTCAAATATATGCTGGCTTCTAATATTTAGAGCTTTGGAAAAGAACAGTTAGGGAAAAAGTAAATTCCATCACTAATATTCGAGGTATCTATAAGGTTTTTTCAAATCTGGTGCTTAAAAAAATTTTTTTTTTTTTTGATTTCAGTTTAGTTTTACACATGGTTTTGACAGTTAATCCGGCTATCATTATTTTTATATTAATTTTTTCTAACATTTTGGACAAAATTGACAAAGGTCAAAAAAGAAAGCTAATTTACATTTTACATTTTTGAAGACATATTATTTTACTTTACTCGATCTATTTACTTCAAAAACACCATTAAAATTTATTTTCAAATTATGGGTTTACGCCTCAAAATAAACCGTATTTAATTTCTTTTATATTTTCATGTAAACCAAAAATCCAGTCATATTTTTTTTTTTATTATTTATATATTTATTGATTTAAGACCAGATGGTGCACTGCCAGGAGATTCAATCGTTCTAACAAAACCTCTTGGGACACAGATTGCTGTTAATTCACATCAGTGGCTACACAAGGTATATTTAAGTTCTATCAGAACCCTGAATAAGCCCCGTGATAGATTGGAAAGGTAAGATATGGTAATGCAATAGCTAATGCAGTAGCTAATCTAAGTAAACCTAAGTTTTTCTTTCTAGAGGAAAAGGGGTTTAAAATGAGCAGATAAAACATTAATTGGAACAGTAGAGTTTATTATACTAAAATAGATACATTTCAACTTCTATCAAGTTTTGATATTATAATCATGAAAAATAAAATTTTAAAGTGAAAATAAATATATATTATAAACGCAGTGTGTTTTTAGAACACCTTACAATAAGATATAGATAACTAATAAAAAGCATATAACTTATTTGCATTGTAATCCCACAAAGCTTAGAGTTATATTTGGAAATATAACACAAACTTAACAAGCTATTGTTGTAAAATTAACTTTTCGATATTCATTTCTTTTAGGGAGTTAAAAAAAATATTTAAATTGTGTTTCGTATTTGAAATTGAAAAATTCTAAAATCTACTTTAGATAAGCTGCAAGTGTTTTTTTTTTTTTTTTTTTTTCAGTTTTTCATTCTCCAGCAGTCATCTATATGTCAATAAATTGAATAAGTTTATTTTTGCAGGCGGCAGCAAACACATGAATAATTACAGAAACTGCTCTGATTTTCTAGGTAAAAATGCAGGTTTCAATTTATCATGTTGTTTTATTATCTTCCTTTAAAGTGACCTCTATCTATCAACACCGCCTTTTCCCAAGTAAACTATAATTTAATAGTTTGCTTGAAAACTATATATTTCCCCTAAAAATAAGTGTTGTCTTTTCTATCTACTGTTACTTGCAAAATGGCATTGTTTGGTTTGTGAAACCTTTAAATTCATAAAGTTATTTTTAAATATGTTTAAATTTGTCAACTTAACAATAGCATTAAAGTAAAAAAATATTAGTTAAAAATTTAACATGAAATTACATCAAAACTGCATGATTTAAATTGTTTTAATTTGGATAAAATAGGGTTTTCTGGGCTGACCTTTTGCTCTATTTTCTAGAGCTTACTCTTAGAAAAGTAAGAAAAAGTCATAGAATTCATCTCAAATAATTCTATTGCCGTCTTTTACTGTAGTTAATTAAAGCTAAGTGGATTATTTTCTTACTTAGCCTGAAAGATGGTCAAAGGTTGAACATGTTACAACTGTTGATGAAGTAAAAGAAGCTTATGATAAAGCTATGTGCAACATGGCGAGGTTAAATAGAAATGCTGCCATGCTGATGCATAAATATGATGTGCACGCTGCAACTGATATTACTGGTTTTGGACTGCTCGGTCACGCAAAGAATTTAGCAGGAGGTCAAAAAGCCAATGTGGATTTTATATTCAATACACTTCCCATCATAAAGAACATGGTGAAAGTCTATAAAGCTTGTGGAATAAATTTCAAGTTATTAGAAGGTTATTCAGCAGAGACTTCAGGTATTAATATGATAAAAGTTGTGACTGTTTCAAACATTTTTAGAGGTTAAAATATCATTTTTATGAGTTTATTAAGGGATTTGGGGAAAACCAACAGTGTCTTTTTTTATGCATTCATTCTCGTTTGTATGTTAGTTTTCGGAAATTTTTACTTAACTAAATTTTTCATTAGTTTTTAAAATTTTCGTGATTTAATAATGCTTCTTTTGCAGAAAATTAAACTTTCGGAAGGTTCTGATTCTCACAAAATTTTTTACAGTTACCTGTGTACAACACACCTGCGGGTCTTGAGAAAAGTTTCCTCTATATACAAGTGCCCCCTATATAGAGATTTTTTTCAAAATTGCACAACAGTTCGTAAAACATGACTTTATGGGTAAAACTCAATTAACAAACTTCTTTATTCTGGACTTGATATCACCATAAAATAATAACTTTCAAAAACTTGACATTTATTTTCTATGGAGAAGACGGTTGTAAATCAAACTGCCAAACAAGTTATGGGTTATTCCATGAATAAAAATTTTTAAGATTCATTTTCTTAACTCCCAAATCATTTTTGGCCTTCCGGACCATCCCAGTCTGATGAGAAACATGTTTAATTGTCCGCTGAGCCCTCAATATTTTTCCTAACCATTCAGAGACTCCTTTTTCACTTAAAAAATTGAATTAAATCCAAAGCATTCAGGATTTTAAATTTTATGACCATCTTGTAGCCAGCCAAAAAATTCCTAATAAGTTCAAGTCATGGAAAAATAGAAAAAAGTGCTAATACTACTCTGGCTTAAAATTCACCTGCTTAAAACCCTAAAAACGAGGAATTTGATTTTCCAGCAAAATAATAAAGTTCTCAAAAATGTCATTTTATCGAGCTAGATTTCAGTGGCAAATTATTTTTTTTTTGTCTTTTATTTCAATTGTAATTGTCCAATACTTTCCTAAAATCATGACCTCAAATTGAATTAGTATAATTCAGGATCATTATTTTACCCTTTTACATTTATAATCTCCTGGCTAGAAATAATGCACTACTTTTGTGGAAACGTCAATCAGATAATGAGCAATATCAAAACACTGGCAGCTTTTCACGGCAACCTGGTGTATTGCCTCGTTGTAGGACATGCCTCTGAACTAAAACATCGTGTTTCAACAGGAAACTTGCATGTGGATTAGAAGTTTTTTTTGCTTAAATTTTTTTGGAGACAGAAGAGCCATGGGATGGCCTTCTAGGAGGTTAAAAAACGCCACTGGGTGCTGGTGTGTACTAATGAAATAGATTTGGTTTTTAAAGATTTTTTGGCCAGCGGCCATAAAAGAGTAATTTATAAATAGCTAAAATAATAATTGTTGTTTAAGGGGAAAGAAGAAAACTTAACTTTTCGATGACTTTTCTACTAAACATAATTCGCGTATGAAATTCCAGAAGGCTTTTTTTATTTAAACTCAAGTCACAAGCCTAAAAAGGGGTAAATGTTGTCTAGAAACCCCAAGAATTCACCGATTTTTTTTTTTTTGGTTTTTCACGGAGTTAGACACTGGAAATAATGTTTTTGTCCCCTACTTATATATTCTTGTAAAAAAATTACTAAGATTTCACTTTATTTTCTTACAGGTGGATTGTTGTTGTGTTTGCCACGTCGGCATGCTCAAGCGTATTGTGATGAATTGAAACACTTGGATGCTTGTGACGCGTGGATTGTTGGGGAAGTCATAGACGGTAATAAAGATGCCACAATCAGTAAAAAAGTTGAAATTATTGAAGTCTAGCACTACTTTTTTTAATTAAGGTATCTATCCCTGGATCAAGATAGTTCAACACTAAGGTAATGAATGAATCATGGAAATATTTTTGAATATTTGTTTGGAAATCTCGTAAAAACTCATTCCGATAAGATTTTTTAAAAAAATTGATTTAGAATACAGGATGCCTATAGCTATATTCATACTTATTCAAATTGTAACTTTAATTTACATCCCGATAGTTTAATATAATAGAGGTAAAACTTCTTATAAATAATTGACCACCAAACACAGCGTGAAGTTTAAATTATCGCTGCTACCAATATGAGCTGACTTGTCATTTAAAGTCAAAAATTAAGTCCACGCTTAAAAACGTATGCGATAAAGAATTTTAAAAAATGAAAAATTTGCTAATTTTTTTTCTGTATTGGCTAATTTTTAGTGAAATTCTGTTTTACTTTACAAAATCTGAAAAAAAAAAGATATTTTACATAAATTTCAAATTTGAATTGCAAAGGCTTTTTGATTCTGTTTTATTTTCAGACCCGATGTTACATATTTAGGGGAATAATTCGATTATTTTCACGACTAATATTTTGCTTTCTGTATGAAACTTAGTTTTCATTGTAAGACTAATTTGCAGGATTTTTGGAATAGCCTATACGCCCCTAATAAACTGAAAATCGAGTAGCAGCACCCTACCCCCTAATTTCATAGTTAAATTACTTTCAGTTAATTTACTATGAATTCATATTATTAGAAAATAATTTAAATTAGAAAATATATATATATACATTTTTTTTTTTTTTTTTTTGACGATAATGTGTTGTACAAGTTGAGCGTCTGTACTTTTAACATTATTGTATGGTTTTATGTATGACGTTATTTTTCAAAATCGCTCCGGCGATGGAAATATACTGATGTTTAGTATAAAGCGTAATGTAAGTCTATTTTTCTGATAGAGTCTCTACTCTCTTGAAATACCTAGAAAACCACCTGTTTTTAGCTTGACTCATAGAAACCTGTAATAGTCAGCGAATTTTATGGGGAACTTGCAGAAATTGGTTAAGCTCATTTTATAATTTTGTAATACAAAGGCATAAAAAAAGAACATCTACATAATAGACAAGACTAAAAAATGCATGATAGAAATTTTGTCAAAAAATAATAATGCATTCACGAAAATATGTAGTTAAAAAAACGTTAAAAACGATGCTCCGTTAATCGAATGGAAATATACGGTAATAATTCTTGCTATAACTTTAAAATATCACTAAGAAAATTTTAGGAATAACGCTACAGACTTATAAACCCCTCAAAAAACGCAGTTGGTCGAGTGTGGAGTGCCACGCGGCATAAAATCATAAAATATGAGAAAATGCAAGGAAAAGCATAAAATTGGAATAAAATGTCATTTTATCATAAAGTATCTATAAAATTTCATATAATTTTTCTCTCTGAAATTTTTCAGAGCTTAATTTTCAGGCCTTCTTTGGCCTTTTACCAAGTGGAAATTAATCGTGAAATAAAAGAAAGTTAAGCCCCCCAAAAACCGCATCATAAATGAAATTTTCGTTTGGTCAGATATATATGGACGTGAACTTGTGTTCAACCTGTGAACTGACTTAAACATGGCAAAATTATGGGGTCCATCGGTAACCTTTAACACTTATAACTCTCACATTATATTTGAACTTGCGTTCAACCCGAGAATGTGATTTAAATATATTAAAATTATGAGTCCACCGTTAAGTGTTTTACTATTGTATTTAATATTACATCATATTTGAACTCGTATGTATATTTGGTAAGTAAGGTGGTCTTATCTGTATGAGGCAAGCCAAGAACTTGTCAATCAATTAAATTATACATCTGTTACTACATCATTGCTTACTAGACTTGATCTTGAAATATAATTATAGGAACTTACTTATGTTACCTTTTTAGTTTATTATTATCATAGTTATGATATATAAGATGGAAAAAACGTCATCAAATATCCTGGCAGAAAGAATTCCTGTGACTGCAAAACGTCAAAGACGATATATACAAAGCCTATTGCATGGTCTGTTTGAGAAAGATTAAGATTAATGGCAGTGGTATTTCACAAGTGCCGTCCCGTGCAAAAACTCTCAAAACAAAGTTCAAACATGCCAGTCAACTAATATTTCAAGTACAACAAAGTGGAACAGCAGTGCACGAACCGAGAAGTAGTTCATAGCTAACATAATTTTAACACCGGAAGACGAAGTAATTAATGCTGAAATACGCCCAGTACAACTATTCTTTTGCTAGTGCACAATGCGACAATCAAATATTCCGTTTAATGTGTCCTGATTCACATATAGCAGAAAATTACGAACAATCTGCGACAAAAATAAATTAAGCACTCCAGTATGGTATTGCCCCTTACCTGAAGAAAAAGTTGATTTACGATTTTCAAAAATTGCCTTATACATTCAATTTTCATGAATCAACAAATAGAACTGTATCAAAACAATATGACGCTTATTTACAATACTGGTAAAAGAAAAGAGGTGAAATTATTCATGCACATTGTGGTTCGTTGTTTATGGTCACTATACCAGTAAGCAGCTGGTAGAACACTATGAGCAATTCGTGACAGACCTAAAATTGAATTCCAATTTTCTTTTTGGAGTAAATTAAATTTTTACCGAAACAAAAAATAAATGATCCCAACTAATTTTCATATTTTTTATTTATTAGGTGACTTAATGTTGGTATTTATTTAACTGTTATTTTAGCCATATGACTATAGTTATATTATGCTGGTATATTATGCAGATATTTTATTTCGTTTTTAATAGATTATTTGAGGGCTTTATAGCATCTTTCTGGGAATATCTGAATCACCAAGTAATATTAAAAGTGTCGTTTTAAAAACTGAGGAAGAAGTAGTGTGATTAAATATATCAAAGATGACATTGTGCTCCTAAAAATTCCACTATTTGTTGAAATTTAACAAATTAAGAAATATTTTAGTCCACTGTACAGTGATTCTGGAGCCCTCAAATCGCAAAAACCCCCAGAATCCCAGCTGATAGGTAGGTTCAACTGCTTCACAATGGGCATCCCACTGGCATAAAGTTAGTGACAATATCATAAAAAATATGGCACAAAATCATATTGAAAAATGGTGAGTGGTACCCTTGCTGAGCGAGAAAAACAAATTTAGCGATTAACACGTAATTTTAAAGAGAATAGTTAAATACAATCAATTTAAAGGTATTTAGAAATAAGAGTGGGCAAAAACTCGAACAAAAAAAAAAGATTTTCAAAATATTTCTCAGACTAAACCTGGACAATATTATTTAGTGTAATCTAAAAATTGTACATTATTTGGACTGTACCCTAAAACTTGATAAAACATACTGCTAATTTTTAAATATATAAACTAAAGTGTTTTTTAATATTTATAAAGAACTCATTTTTGATATAAAATTATAATCGCATATATTATTTTTGACCAAATTGGTGGAAAATTCAGTGAAATCGAAAGTTTTATCTTTGATTACCTTAAGAGGCCACCCCTTCTAAATTTACTTTCAAAAATGTATTTTTTTTTTCTTGTGTTTGTGTTCTTGAGCATAAGTGCTTCAAATTCCACTTCTACAATATAATTCTCACCCATAGCAACGTCCTTAGAGTCTACAAATTTTTCTATCCGTAGCCCACACGGTAATATCGATAAGATTAAGTTTGTTATGGCTTCTTGATATATGAAGCAATCGAGAAAAAATTAGCTCAACAGGTCCGTACGATTATTTGTAAACTAAAAAGCTTTTGAAGTTTTTGAATAATTGTGATTTTTTTTTTTTTAATAAACTTGTAGAGAACAAAATGATCTAGGCGAAGGAAGGGATTTAATGGGAAAACATCTACTGTAGCAGTAAATGAAAATAATGATAATACTAAATGTTGAATAATAATTTAAATACTGCTCTGAATCTACTCAGCTATCTACATCTGAAAATACCAAAACATCTACTTCAAGCAAATTTGATGCTATTTCAGCTTTAATTGATAGTTATTCTAGCTGGTGTTTTTAATTCGCTGTCGTGTCCGGAGTGTGGAAGTTCTAAGTTTAGGTGACACAGTCCTTTAATCAAAAAATGGTACTATGTCGGCATAAATATCTCATGAACCGAAAGTTCAATCTTAATGAAATTTTCAGGTATTGTCCATCATTTATAAACGTTGAAGGCATGATTAGTTTTAGTTGACAATCAGTGAGAATTTTTTCATCTGTATTGAAAAACATAACTTATAAAAAAAAATAATTCTCACTTTTTCGCAACACTCATCTAAGTTTTAGGCATAAGTTTGTGTTGGTTTTATTTCCCTAGGTTATATACTAGGAATAATCTATCAAAATTTCAGCTCAGTTCAACTAACGGTTCTTGAGATATTTCAGCCGCTGCACCTTCTAACACGCGAAAAATACGAAACTGAAAATATTGCATTGAAAAATTAAAAACAACTGCATTCTACTGAAATATTAAGTTTGAACTTGTTTTAATTAGTCTAAATTGATTATTTACTTATTTAACCTAAGGTTTCCAAAAAATGCATTTTCACTGTGTTTTAAATCTTCTGTGTGCTGTGGAAATGTATTTAAAAGCGTCTGAAGCAACTTATTAATTACTTGATATTTCCTATGTCGGCTGTCACGTTTGAATAAATCATATATAACGTAATATAATTCAATAATGGCTGAATCAACTTTTTCTGTTATGTTTTAGATTTGACGATACATTCTTTTTCTTTGTTCACAACTTTCAAATCGGGATAAGCGATTACGACAGATGAAAGTTTTGTAGAGTCACCGTAAAGCTCAGTGTAACGTAGTGAATTTTCATCGGCTGATCGTTTCAAGTATCTTCTTCGCTCCATGAACCACCATTGCATGCGCAGACGACAAGTGATTCTGCATATATAATTACCTTTTAATCGTTCATACTGGACTGAGTCAGATTTTTTAAATCAATTCGCATTTACACACCTCTGGCAATACCGACTCATAACACTTCCATATCAACGATTTTTTCAATTGATATTGCTGCAGCAGTCCCGTTTAGGAAACTATACCCGTGCCTTTGCCATTTAACTTCAAGTGATACAAAGAAGTGTTGCATTTTATTTCTATCAGTGCCATAACTTGCTTAATGGCTAACCCAACTTTTTTTGTTACGAAATGAAAATTCTCAGAAATACAACGGCAACTTTTTCCGTCATGGGTGGAAGATGATTCATCAATGGTAAAAACCTTTTTAAACCTTGATATCATTTTCAATACGCCTCATACTGTAGAAACTTCTAGCAGTTAGTTTTGGATGTCCAAAAGCATAATAAATGATTCCAATCACATTCATCGCATTTAGTTCAAAACACAACCCTTGTTTTTGTTTCTCTGACAGTAGTTGTACAGAAGAGGATTTGCATTGAGGGAAAAGCAACTTAGAGAAAGCTAGAGATGGCAAGTTCATATCCATTACGTGATTTCCTGTTATGTTATCATTGACAGGTCTTTTAGATGATGGAGACGATGATTGTTTAATTTTAGCGGAACTGTGTGATAGCTTCCTTTGAGAAGCAGATAGTTGTAACTACAATCATGTTCAAAATATTATGACACTTATATGACATTAAGTCAAGAAAAAATAACACAAGCAGTTAAAAATATAGATAAACCGCCCTTGGTATATTCAAATTTAGGCTTATTTTTTGATTGATAGACTTATCTAATTCACGCCACAATAAAACATCAAAAAAAAAACCCAGGGGGAAAAAACATTGTGACCAGTAAATTTACCATTGTTAAAAAAAAACATCAATATCTTGATGAAAAAATTACTAAGGCAAGCATATTATATATCATTTTAAAGCTAATATTATTTATTCCCTATCTAATTATAATAAAAATAAAGCCTGAAAAGAAAATTTTTTACAGATATTGACTTGAGTCTAAAGAATAAAAAAATTTTCAAAATAGAAAACAGAATATTTCCAGTTTTTCACCATGAAAAAATATTCAAATTTTTAAACTGACGTTTATTTTGTTAGAGTAAGCTAGCAAAACTTATCAGCTTTCGAAAAATATACAAGATTAATATGTTTGTTAGCAAAAATCCTTTTCAGATTTTAACCTTTCAACGTGCATTCAAACTGGGTAGAAAAAACAGAGCCAACAATAAAAATATACTTGTAACAATAAAACATCAATATCTTGATGTTTGAAATTGAACGTATCCATACACAAATAATCTTCTAGGTTAGATCTACTGTCTATTTCCATAGCAATTAGCACTGCAATGAGTTTGAGTAGATCATTCCTGGTAATGGGACTCCAATTGGAAAATCTTGAATACTGATGAGCAGGTAAATTCTCATGAAATCTTTGGGTCGCGTATTTATTTATAAACATCACTAATTTTACTTGCACGTCTAAGCTTAAACAGTTCCAAAAACCATTTATAAGCTGGAGATGTACCATCAAGGTCAGCAAGTACTCCAGGTACTTTAGCTGAATATTTTCACCTACTTTCTGTTAAAAATGTGTGATATTGAAATTTGTTTGATTCTATGAAAAATACAGTGCCATGCTCTTAAACCTTTTGAATTGACTTATTTGTGTGTCTCTTAGTCTTACACAACAAGAGTTTACAGCTTAAAGCCATGATATTTAGATTTATTGCTTTTTAATTGTTGTTTATAAGAAAGCCGCTTGTGGTTTTTTCGTAAGGTACCGTGAGCCTCTCACAGCGGCTTCCGGCGCTGAATGGAAAAAAATTTCTCTAGATCTAAGGGATGAAAGTGACAAGTACGATTTCATTTGGGTTGGTTATCATTCTTGCAATTTTGGTCAATAAAATCACTTTTACAACATTCATCAAATGTGATAAAAGTGTTTTATTATATGGCCATGATTGTAGATATGTTTGAGGAGCTTGCTAACTGTCCATCTTCATTATGACTATTTTTACTTACATTGTTTAATTCATTATTGGTTTCTGCTAGACGTAGCTTCTTAAATCTGTTGCCATGGAACTTTCTTTTTTACGTCGTTTATTTTTTAAAAGATCTGTTGTTATCTGTTTGATAACTTTGACCTGAAAGAAAATAAGAATTATATAAATATGAAGATGTGTTCTAAATAATATCTTTTATTTGAGAACAAGTGTCCTCACCACACGTGTTGTGTGGAAGGTGTGTCATTAGAGTGTTGCTCGGCTAAGTTGGGACTTTATCAAGAACTAAATATTATGTGTAATAACTCAAATTTTTGAATAGAAATTTTTTTCATACCCAACATGAAAAATATGATGAAACATTCATTAAAAGAGGAAAAACCCATTTGATATAAATACAGGGTCGATAGAATCGAGTGGCATACTTAAAATGCTTATGCGCTCAATACAAAAAACCAACTTACTTGTACACACCACATTTGTTGGTTATGGTGATAGCAGTTCCTACAACACTGTTGTCTTATCACTGCTAAACCATACAGTAGCTGGAAAATCATCTTATAAAAAAATATAATGACACCAGGAGCTATATGTGATTTACTCGCACCGATGTTCAAAGAGTTAGGCGCCGACAGCCTTCCGGAAAATTTTCTTCATGGTAAAACACAGAAAAAAAGGAGTCCCTGAATCAATTAATTTGGAAGGGTTGCCTCAAAGATGTATTTGTTGAGCATACAACATTGCTTGTGAGAGTGTCTTCAACAGTTTTCTGCTTTAAGATGGTAGTATACCTTTAAAATAACCAATTTAGCATATATTTGTTTTTGATTGTTTTAATTCAAGTATGTAGAACACGATGGTAAAATCAATTTTTCAAAAAAAATGTTAGAAATCTTCAAAAGTTTAATTTTTGTTAATTATTGCAAAATGCAGAATGACAACTAATCGCTAAATGGAGTTATTCGGAGGCAATGTCCCGAGGACGTCGTTGTTTCGCATTAAACCTTGGATATAGGTGTTTCTTTAGCATTAATAAGTTTTAATGATGTTTTAACTGGCACGATCCCTGTCTTTCAAAAATTAATCCAGGCAAATTCATTTTAAACAGGATGATATGCGTAGTGAATTAATGAATCGAAAGACAACTCCGGAGGTGAAAACGAAATGAAAGCAAAGGCGCGCGCAGCGGAAAGGATTTGTTGATGTAAATGAAAGAAAAGAAAGAGTGGTTTATGGAGCTGGCTATTTTTAATTTTTTAATTATATATTTTATATAAGGATAGCAGTCTATATTTTGAGGAGAAATGCTATTTCTTATGTAAGAAAAAATATTGTAAAAAATAATAGAAAAATTAAAACAACATGTCATGAGTTATATTTTTTTGTTGAACGACGTTTCGAGAGACAAACTGCTCCCATCATCAGGTTAGTTATAATGATCAATGCTAGAGATTTTATAGGTTTTGTGTAGGCTCGAA
>JAUZNK010040966.1:0-17206 GCA_035046665.1 Euphysa ruthae
ATATACTTTAAAAATATCCTGGTTAGCTCGAGTGTGACTGCCATAGTGATATTATTCTCCATGCAATATAAAAATTTTTGAATTTTTTAAAAAAAAGTTTTTTGTTTTTTTTTTCAGCCAAACACGGAGTAGTAAGAGAATTATGGAAAAACGTCAAAGGTGAAGAGATTCGTGACATCACGTCCACGAAAAATTACCCAAAGCTACCTTCAGACGTAAGTTACAAACTTTTTTTATTTGTTTATGCAATACTACCAAAGAGTGCTCTAAAATTATCAATCCCACGACCTACTTAAATATCCGGCCTTCAAATCTACTTTAATTAAAGACAATGAAAAGGTCCATTATATTTGGATAGAGGTAACCTGAATTACAAGAATGTCTGGTAAAAAACAAATAAAACAAAAAAAAATTTGTTCAAAATAACGTTTTATATATATTTTATGTGCAGAAAGCCAAGAAAATAAGCTAGAAAATACAGAAAATCTTCTCTAAAAAGTTTCTGTATAAACACGTGATTCCTTTAATAAATATACTTTTTTTCTTTATTTATTTGTTTTTTTTTTTTTTTTTTGTTCTCTGTCTCTTTTTAAATTCAACAATGTTATCTACAACAATGGAATCAGTTGTCTTCTTTCTAAAGTTGGTAAAATTAAATATTGGAGATAACCGTGTGGAATTTTACTAAAGTTTAATGCTTTGAATATAAAAAGGGTTTAAATCTATCTGTTTTAAGCACTAGCTCTCTTGTTTTCCTGTGTTCTAGGTCACAACTATCATGCTAGATAAATGTTCCATCATCATCTTAGCATAACTTTCATGAGAAAAAAGAGGGAATGATGGAGTTGTTAATCTATAAATTTGCATAAAGTGAAAATCAGGAAACATAAAGATTTTTTATTTCGTAAATTATTTCTGATATTTTTCATAAAGTCACTTTTTTTCAGCACACAGATTAACTAATTTTTTAAAACAAGCAACATTGATGCATGATTGTCACAAACAACACCTCGTACATAAAACCCATTTGTAATCAAACAATGAATTAGATTAGGAAGTTCTGTCTTTAGACATTCACTACTTATTTTAATGATTGGAGCAGCTGTAATGATGCATGCTTTTTTTTAATCTCACAACCATGAACGAAACAACACTTTTTGTAACATTCCTTATCCTCGTTTATGCCAATGATTTCACCACCTGAATACTCAAAACTTTTTTGGAGGTACGTTTAATTATAAGTGGTAACCATATGTTTAGACAAGAGGTTATTATCATTAAATTTTCTAAATACCTCATTGAGTCATTTTGACCTTCTTTAAGTTTTCCCAACGATGAAACGGATGAATTAGGAAGGGATAATTATTTTGATAATAAGCGATATGATTGCAAAGAATTGTATTGTACCATCAACGAAAAGTGCATGATAGTAGAAGTGTAAACTTAATTTTTCTTCAGTTAACGAATATTCAACTCTTTTAAAATGGATGAAAAATAATAATACCTCAATGCGAAAATAAGAAAGTAGATTTTCCAACATGTTTCTTGTTTTAAATTTGCATCATTGATGTGTTACTCGAAACCATAGTGTTAAAGACACATGTATGCTTTAATAAAAAAAGTTTTACATATCAGTTTTCATCAATAAGAATTGATTCATCCATTTTTGGCATTCTAAGTTCATTTAAAACAGTTTTATGAAAAAAACACATTCATCAAATTTAGTAAACATCAAATTTAGTACCCTGGTAGCGATTCAACTGTTGTGAAAGTATCAAGATTTGGACAGTCTCTTTATCCAAAAACTTTTTAAATTCGTTTTCTTGACACGCTCTGTTAGCTGGCGATTTTCTTGGCTCCAGTTTGCCATGAAAAACAGCTGAAACAAAACTGCCTGGGTATGTTCAAGTCATTTTTCAATTATTTTATCGTTTCCTGCTTCTTTTTTGTTAAGAAATTTGCTTTCAATATGTTTTAAACAAATTACAGAAGATTTTGTAGCATTCCAGTCTTTTCTATTAACAAACGTATTAACGCGTATTCTGTGATTTGATTCGAAACAAAATCTATCAGAAAATAAAAAGCATAATGTTATCTAGCCAAATAGTTATTTCTGCACACTTTTACGAATTTGTAAAAATTTAAATAGGTAAATAACTTTTTTTTTTAAGATTTAAAATTTACAAAACAGCTCTTTAAATATATACGCTTAACGTAACAAAGCTCGTTAGAAAATCGTCTCTCGAACCACGCTGTCATGAATTAAAAAAAAAAAAAATTACAATATTCCAACCCTCATACTCATCATCGGCTTTATAGCAATTAATAAAACCCCTGATTTGCACAAAAACAGTCCTGCATTTGAAAATAACTTTTTCACCGTGGAATATTTCAGCAGTAAATACTGAAGAAAACTAGGAGAACTGTTACTTACTGAATACACAGATTGGTACTAAGAAACTCTCAGGTTGAAGATTATTATAAAATATTATAGCATAAAAAACTAAGAAATAGTGTTTTTTACCTGCTGTTAACTTTCTGCTTTACACGTGCGTTGATATGATCTACAAATAGCTCTACAACGATACCAAATCATTAAGGAGAAAGATATGAGATAAAATGATATAAGAGAGATAAACGCGTTATCTACGAACTTTGGTGCATAGTTTAAAACCCTTTTTTTCACGGAATGACACAATTGGATTCCAAAGCCTCTTTGAGGCAAAAGAACGATATGTATCATCGAATGTATTGTCGACAAAAAATCAGAATCTAAATAATGTCATGAAAATAAAATTTATTGCTTATTATATATAAAGAAAATAATAAGATTAAAACTATTACCATAACTGTTTCAAGCAGAAACATGATTTTTCATCAAAGCTATATTATCTAGGTCAATTTGCTAGCAGCATTCGAGGCTCCATCTAACGAGAGGTACAATTATGGGCAGAGAATAAAGGGATATTTCGTCGCACCTATGACTGGAGACTATCGATTTGTAATCGCCTGCGATAAAAAGTGTGAATTTTGGATGAGTCCCACTGAAAAGCCTGAGCACAAGAAAAGAATGCTACAACTAACGAAGAAAACAAACAAGCATCAATTCGATAAGTGAGCAATATGTTTTTTTACTGTTTTTTTGTATTTTTTTTGTTTTTTTGTACATGATTATTATTTATACCCTACTAATTCGATTAGGTTGGAGCCGCACAAAGAGATTCGATGTTTAAAAAAATACTTTTATGTATATAAATAATCGCTGACCATTCTGGTTCTAAAAAAATATGCTAACGTCAGGATAAAAATATTTACTTACCAAACCAAAAAACATGTAGCTTGTTGCATTTATGCTTGGAATTTTGCGACCTTGTTGACAGTGCTACGTTCTTTGACACGGAGATTTAGCCAGCTTCAAAATGGGGCATAATTGATAGGGTAAATAATCTGAAATGACACATTTATTTTGTATGTCGAAAAACAATAGAAAGCTTTTTAAGTAATAAGCACGCCAGATAAAAATCAATAAATTGGAATTAATCATTTTGTCACTTTGGGTATTTAAAATGTTCTGCTTTATAATTTATCAGGTACCCCGAAGACCAGCTATCATCTCCCGTTCATCTCGATATTGGAAATCAGTATTATGTTGAGGCATTACATAAAGCCTCGACTGGTCTTGATCATTTGAGTATCGGAGTTACATTACCATCAGGCACCAACGAGTGGCCAATTCCGAAGAAATATCTACGCTTCAGACCTAAAGGTAAATGTATAAAATTTTTTATCATCAAAGGTGTTTAAGTAAAACAGCCTCCAAAAATTTTTATCAAAATGTAGGGGTGCAATTGAAAATAAATAGGTATTCCATTTAAGTGGAAATATTTTTAACCAGAAATTCGGATATTATTAATTCATAATTATTGTTTTAAAAAATAGACTTTAAGATTCATTCTTCAAATTATTTATAATCACAAATAAAATTACAAAAAAATGACATACTGCCACATAAAAAAATGTTTACTAAAATAATTACTAAAGCTATCGCAAAAACAGAAAAAAAAAAATAATAATAAAAATAGCATAATCAAACTCAAATAAAATAAAAAATAAAAATAAAATAGATTCCTAAATAATTCTAAATAAAAAAAAGGTTCAATAAATATAGCGGAATCTATGTATTCTGGTATCACTGTTATTTTGTGCTTTGCGTCACTGTATAATAAAGTTTTAATTAAATTATTGGAACCAGGCTCTGGCAACATTTCATCAATAGCACGCAAACTATCGAAAAAGAATTTTTATTTTTCGTTAAAAAAAGGTATGCAAGGAAAAGGTGTTAAATGATTCTAAATATAAGCTGTACCTGCAGAGAAGGTTGATAGTTCTTTAAAACCATGATTAAATGTTTTTTTTCTTAAGCGAATTAGTTCCAAACTTAAACTTTTTACATATTTGGGTGATGGAAGTTATGTATAGAAATACGCCTACCTAAGTCTGCCGAATTTAAATATAGCTGTTTTAAACCAAGATATATTTTTTTCTCTTCAAAATAAATAGAATATATTAATGTCGACGCTCGTTATCTTGCACTCCCATGGCACCAACGACAAAGTTCGAGATAACGGGTGTTCCAGATGACGAGAATTAACTGTCTGAAGTTCGAGAGAGCAAATATTCCTAATATTTACGCACAGGAATTGGTTGCTTAGGGACAGGTCGTGGTGGGTATTAATTAGAAAATGCAAATTCATGCATTGTATACATTCGAATACTTCCACAACATTGTAAACTATTTCTTTTTCATCTTGGTCATCCAATACCAACTCAGCTGTCTCTTCGTCAGTTATTGTATTATCTGTCGTGATAACAAAAGAATCAGTATCAACAAGCTCCCCTTCAGTAACTCTTCAGCAACCAAGTTTGGATTTTTTTCTTGTGACGCAGTAAGATCTTCTTCCAAATTTTTAAAAAGGCCGTCATTATCCTCAACAACACTAACCTGGTCTTCAGTAGAAATCTTTTCCTTCCGAAAGCAATTAACAGTTGTAGCTTTAATTACATAATTCCATGAATGAAGCAACAAGCATCTGCACCCCATGGAGTATCGCCAAATCTTGACCTTGATCCAAACTTAGAATCATTATTTTAACCAAACGGTGACGGTACAAAGCTTTTAAGTTAAATTAGTTTAAAAACCGAAGTAGTGATGGGTGGTAAGAATATTAATTTGAATTTTGAAAGACTATAAATTGTTGATGCAAGGCCAGTTATTCTTAATTTACTTTGCTTGTCGCCAGAGCATTTGTTAGAATTTAAATGGAATGTTTTATTTAATAGGCATTGGTAAAAGACCAAACTCATCGGCGTTATGTATATCCTCAAGCTTGTAATTGGAGAGGAGTTTGAGTAGAGTTGTTTCGAATCATAATGCTGATATTTCAGGTTGGGCTGAATTGCTTTCACCAAAAACCGTTTTTAAGGTTATCCAATGCCTAAAATGAAAGTATGAAGTGATAAAAAAGTAACACTAATACACAACTCACATACACATTAAATGTTAAATGAATAAATTACACTCCAGTCGTGTTTAATGTATAAACCAAAATTTTGAAAACCTGCTTCATCTCTTTTGAATTCCTTAAAGTTTTTATCGTCGTGGAGAAAGAAGGTGCTATTTTGATTCCACAAATAGAGATATTTTCAATTTGGTTATTAAGTATGATGACATAAACAGGTTAAAAAAAAATTAAAAACGTAGTTTTTAAAGTTTCTTTTTTATAGCTGTTTAACTTCATCACGTGTTTTCATCAGGTTCAAACATCTAATTATTGCTTTGTAAAGATCGTATGTTGTCAAGATATTTACTTAGCTGCGATTTTGATTTGAAATTTTTCACTTTCAGTATTGTTTGCGATTTTTGAGATACCATAGAGGTATGGGAGGATCGATTGATTCCTGTGTTATAGCTGCGCAATTTTGATAACAATTTTAGAAGTGCGTTCTGTACAACCTCAAGTGTACTATTTTCCCGGGTAAAATTTGCTGATTCTTGTTGTTAAAAAAATAATTGAAGGTCAGCTATAACCTCCCCTCTAAATGACCAGAATGAACGAACTTGTCAAAACAGGGTTTTCTGCTCAGTAGAAAAAAGATCTGCAACTGCCAACTGTAATAAAAAAAACCATCTGCTCTTTGATGAAAAAGTCAATAGACTTTTCAATAATTGTTGCTGTAAACTTTTTTTTGCTCTCTTATGATCCAATTTTCTATTCAATATGATTTTGGTTTTATTCATCATAATTTTGGTCTGACCAATCGCGAAACTCCTGTCGAGTGTGTAGCTAAATTTAACAATACGACTTCAATAGAGGTTCAAATCGATTTTTTTTTCTCACAATATCCACACGTAGATAACCTATCAATCAGCATTGCGGCCAGCAGAAATATTTTTGGCCAATTTTCATCTGTTGAGTGTAATCAGAAGACACTTGGATATACGAGCGAATGCCTATTTAGTAAAATGAATACGCCTTAACGTGCCAAATTTCACCCTATCAGAATATATCGGCTAAATAGCCGAATACCTCTTTAGCGAAAAAGAGAAAATATAAAATCCTAGTGTTAATTAACCCGCTAGAGAAAAAAAAAACTCACTATTACAACAAACTGTCTCATTTAAGATGATTCTCAATCGTAATTCCACAAAATTTGAGTTGTTGTTTACCACCAAAGTGTATCTTTAACTTCTTTTCACATTTATATCACTGATTTAAATTTCACTTTTATTGCTAAAAATCACACCTATTCCCCAAACCTTCATTGGATAACTAAATTTCCTTGTTGAGTATGAAAATCAAGCTGAAGTTTTTTAGTGTATCCACATTCAGGAAGAATAAAAAAGAATGAGAATGAAAAAGAAAAAAAAACATTTTTTACAAAAACTACTTTTGGAGGTTGTCATATTCATTATGAGAATTGCAGGCATGCTAATTTGGGGAAGAGATGGATATAAGTTTTGAACCATTAATCCAAATTAAAAAATGGAGGCCATTATGATATGCTGGAATCTTTCTTATAAGTGGAGAGAGAAGGGTATTTAAGTCATTGATGATTTAAATATGAAAAAGTTGTCTACCACATATTACGCTTGATTGAAAGAGGGTTCAAAAAGCGAAAAAAAAATTGATTACGTATAATGTGAACAAACCCTTATTGTAGAACATGCGCCGCTCTTTCAAGTTTATCGTTGCCTCCTTCAAAAAGTGTGTGGTTTACAGAAGAATTAGCATAATATCTCTTTGTCCAACTCAATACTCTCCCCATCAACTTTAGTTTTTAGATCAGTGACATCTTTTTCATGGCACCAATTGAAGTAGCAATTTTATTAACATCGATAAAGTTTTATAGTTATATTGCAGTCAAATGATCAAACAGTTATGTCAGATAAAATCAACATCTGCGTTTTAAATAGACACAAGGAGGAACTTATTTTTATGATAACCTAGGGCATTGCCATAATTTTATTATTTATTATTGTATCATGTTGCGATGTTAAAGCTGACTAGATAAAAACTATATAGGTTATTCTCGGGGTTTAAAGTAGTGTGGTACCTAACTAAAAAAAAATAACTTATTTCAGAATTTATTTCCCGTTTAGAACATGAAACCTCCACATCACATATCCAAATACCATGCAAATACACAAGTGATATTCTTGTAAACGATACAACTGAAGATAATAAGGAAGTCAAAACGTTAAATTCTTTGAAGGATTCCTCCATGTTATTTAAACCAGAAAACGATATATCACTATTAGGTGAGAATTTTATGTCTTACTAGTTTATTTAGAGCTTGTTAAACACATTTGTAGAACAAAATATTTTTTACTCCAGGTTAAAGCGACGAAGGGGGTGGGTTCTACATCCACTCCTAAGATTCTTACTACCAGTTGGCAAAATTAACCTGAAATTTGGTAGTGATATGTCAACGTAAGAGATGACGATTTATGCCATTTTTATTCCAGTCACGTGATATGCGTTTAAGTTACACACCAAATGATCATGATAAAATTTAATGAGTAATATATGCACATATGCCACATAGCATCATGAATCAATTGGAGGCCTTGATCTTCTTTATTTGTCCAATTTTGAAGTCTATTTATTGGACATGTAAATCTCGAGATATCGATATTTTTTTTACTTGTCATTGAGTTGAAAAAAGTGCTGATGTCATAAAATCATATGATATCAAATCTTTCACAAAGTTGCAACAATAAACTTGGTGCACTGTCATAATTTCGTTCAAAAATATTTAGTGGTTCAAACCCCCACCCCCCTTCCACTTACTTCTTAACCCTTTATTTTAAAGAAGGTTGAGCAGTGAGTGAGCATCAGCTAAGATTTGGGAAAACGTGATTTCAGAGTTATTTTATTTTAGTTGGCGACACAGAAAACATTCCCCAAACAGCATCTGAGATGACAATCAAATCTTCAAAAGATGAAGACTTTGACGATGATACAACCGCTGATGCAGATGCCAAAGTCAAAGTAACTCATCTTGAGCTACCGTTTGGGAATTCTGACTCTTCGAACACACAGGAAGCTCTATCTATTATGAAAAACATTACGAAAGCCGATAAAGAGAACATGCAAATACAAAAAAATAGTGGAGGAGGGTTTACGCTGTCAGGATTGCCAGCGCATTTGAACTCAGAGGAGGTGACAAAGATTGCTAAAGGTGTAGCATCTGTAATTAATACAGATGATTCCCCACTCCTTGCAGGACTTACTAAAGGTATGAAAGGAAATACTACTAACACAACAGATGTTCCAGATGTAGTAAATAGCAAATTATTACCGAGCGATAAGAATGTCACACCCATAAATGCAGACCCAGCTATTGATGTAGGAACTAATGTAAACGTCTCTACGACAAGTGGAACAACAGAGAGTGGAACCACGGTAAGTGGCAACATACCTGGTCATAAAAACCCTGTTATTGAAAGTAAAGGTGTTCCAAAACTGAACGGCCAGCCTGCTGAAGCCACAAATAATGGCAATAACATGGCTTCAGTAAGCGCAGGAGAGAGACAGCGCAACCCTTTGTATGAGCCTGACATCGAATCAGTGAGTGTATTAGGTAATTTAGCAGAAGCAGCGGGTTTGAATCTGGATAATCATTTAGCACAGCAGCCAACCCAACCACAGCAACAACCGCAGCAGTTTGGATCGCAACACCAACCGCTACAACAACGGCCGCGCCAACAACAACTAATGCAACAACAAATGCAGATGCAAGAATTACAGCAATCTATACAAAGTGCATTTACAGATAGCGACTATGGACCGCCACCATCTGTTACCGACAAGCGTCCATCAACAAATAATATTATAAATGGAGACAGTATTGGTAATACTATCAGTGATATGGATGCCAACAGTGATTTGGGATTGGGGCTAGATTTACCTGCGTCAACTGGGACTAACGTTGGTAGTGGAACGATAACAAATGGTTTGACGGCCAATAAACAACAGGACTTTCACAATAATTGTTGCGTTGGAAGACCTGAAATGTCAGCTATAGGCATCAGCGAGCCCACAATAGGAGTAGCTGGATCATTAGCACCTCAAAAACCAAACGAAATTGCCATAAACAGATTGAATGATTTTGATATACTTGACGTTGATTTAGCTGGGCTGAACAAAATAAGAAGACCGGTGTTAAGGAAAACGAATTTTCAAAATAAGATAAGCGATGCAAATCTTTATACTGGATTAGAAGGTATGCCTTTTTTTTAAAAAATCTAACGAAGATTTCATTTGAAAATTATTAGATCGATAAGCTTTAGATGTCCATTAAATGCGCGCAAAATCTTTTCCAACACAACCCTATAGCCTCTTTCCTACGCACACAAACACTCGCAAAATATCCAAATATTTATACAAGAGCTACAGAAAAAAAAAATTAATTAACATAACCTATTTTATATTTTTAGATAGTCCCCTCATTGATGAGCAAGCTAAGTATGAGAATAATGCCTTAGAAAATTTTCTAACATTGAAGAAGAAGAAAATTCCAACATCACAAGATAAAAGACGGATACCACGCGTCAAATACCTGAAAAAATCAAGTATTCTTTCTAGAGTAACAGCAGATAAAAAACTGTACCCAAAGAACATTGTAATCAAAGCAAAGTCTTCATCCTCAGCCACAGTAAATGGAAAGAAGCAATTGAGTAAATCAGCGTGATGGCAGGGTTAACAAGCAAGATAGCGAGTATATGGGGATGTGTGGCCAGTAAGCCAATCCATATACGATTTTTCATCTTAAAAAAAATAAAATCAATAACAAAATTTATACATACAATGATATCATGCAACTTATTACATAGTAGATATTCAAAGAAAATCATTAGAAAATATAGTTTTGAACATAAAAATTACACATCTTATTAAACAAGTATTTAAATTTTTGTATCGCATATCATGCTGTTATTGGGTGGGTGCGACAGATCTGGCTAAAAGAGCAACTGAAAATGACCGTATTTACTTAGAAACTGTTTCGGAATTTGAAGTAATCTTTAAAATTAAGAAAATGCATATAAACACATATAATAAGGAAACTAAATTTAAATTAAAATAAAATTCAAAATGACAACTAATGATAATTTTTGTTTTTGCTCAATTCTTATGCTTTAGACCTTCCAAAAAATATGCTTTCCATAGATTGGATCATACCAATAATGAACTTCCAGAAACATTATAACACGTCATATCATTACTTAATCCATAACACTATCATGATATATTCTCAGCAAATTAATTTAGTGTGAGTGCTATGGTGCAACAGAGAAAATTCTGATAAGCGTCGTCGGATCAATAACGTAAATAGAGTGGTTTTTATATATATATATTTTTTTTTTGCCTTTCTTTGATTCTCTTGCTTGCCACATTATATTAAAATTCGCCAGAATCAGAAATAATTGATTTTTGATAAAATTTGCCCTTTTTCTGTCAGTCCCAAAATTTTGGCAAAACTAGGAAATGACGCAGATAGAAAAAATTTGACTGGCTAAAAGCGCCATAACATTTAAAAAAAATTGGGCAATTGGGCAACATGCTTGAATTATAAAAGATAACCTTGTTTAAGGTTGTACAAAATTTTTACAGAATCGGAAAAAAGACATTAAAATTAAATTTTAGGGCCAAATTTACCTTGCTTAGATGCGCAGTACCTAACAACAAGAATTTTCAGCTGGTATTTATAGACCTAAAATTATCATACATGGAATCAGTATAAAAATACCTTTTAAAAATCCAGGACTTCAGAAAAACTGATATAGGATTTTTGAAAAAAGTAGCTTACAAACTACAGACGTATTAGCGGACGTATGCATGTAAGTATTGACGGAAAGAAGTGATTTTATTGAGACTTTATCAGTTAATTCAGAACTATATTCATTTTTCTATTTAAAATATGTGAAGAGCTATAGTTATTCATTTTTTAATAGTTCGCCCTTGCTTTAACGAAATAAAACTTGTTATTTTTCTGATTATATTTTTCTAGAGGAAGATTGGCAGGTACACGGTACTTTACTGTTTTTAGCTAATTGTGTTAAAAGGCCTTTTTAAAGTTTCACAGCATAACGAAGAAATTTCTCTTACAAATAGTTTATAAAAACATTGTAATTAATTTCAAATAATATATCTAGAGGAAATAATATTTAAGCTAGCTATGTTCGTTCATTGTAAATAAATATCTCAAGAAGCACGTATTTTTATAATAAAATTTTTAACAAAAGATATAGTTTTGTTTTAAAAGTATGTTTTGGAAAGGTTACCTTCCGAAGCTACCCCAGAATATAAAATATAGGTAGTATTTGGTAATAAGTCACATAAACCATGCATTCTATTAAAAATTTTCCAATAACTTCACACAAAGCAGGCAACAAAATTTTGAAATACTATCTTATATACAAGCGACCACATGCCGACAACATTCAACAAGAAAGAAGAACTAAAAAAAAACTTCTTAGCTCTTCATCTTTTCTTTCATGTCGTCTTCAAAATCTCTTTTATGCCAAAAACTATGATAACTATTTTCAAGTGTCATATAAATATTGCATTATATCCATGTCTACTTGTCGACCTATCGAAGCAGCAAACTCCATTGAAACTATGCATTTATATTTCGGAATGTCAATTTGGTCACCCGCAGAAGACTTCACTAAGAGTTTTAGTGTTACTAAGGATGATAGCTGTGAAAGGATGTTAGCAGATGGACTGACACCACCTTCGACAATGCTGTAGAATATAGCCATCAGACGATCAATTGGAAACGGCTTTGGACCTAAATGAAAGTGATAAATCGCTTTTAATGGTAGAATTTTTTTTTTATTCTTTTTGGGGTATTTCTACCTTGGTTAAAAGAAAATTTGAAATATCTTAATATTAAATAGCTCAGCTAATTGACGCTCATACACGAAGAAAGAAAATACAACAACTTTAATAGATCACACCCTTATAAAATCATTTGAAATGACATTTAAGCCCGGTGAAATTTATACCGGTACATCTGACCGCTAGATGACACTTGTTGTACTAAAAAAATCTTATAATTCATAAAAAAGTCTAAATGTCATTTCTAAAACGTTGTTAAAAAGATATCTTTATAAAACAGTTCCCTGACATCAAACATCTGAAAGTTATATGCATTAAAAATGACTTGCAAGAATGGATTGACGAAAAAGTCAGGAAGAGTAACAGAATCCGTGATAAATTATTCGAGAAGTTTAAGAAACCAAACTATATAGGTATAATCCAAAATAAAAAATATCACAAAATTGGTCAAAGACTTTGAAGCAAAACTTTATCACTAAAAAACTCTGGAGGTCTTTAAAGAACTATAACTTTCTTCGAAGAGATTAGAAATTTTTTTTCAATAATAGCGCCGCAATTTTTTTCGTCGTGAAAAATAACGCAAAAATCTTAGTCAAATTTCTCCAAAAAGTTAGCACATGATCTAGTGTGTACGGGTAGCCATCTTGCCCTCTTTTGACTGAACGCACATTTATTTAGCTCTGCTTAACAGAGATTTTCATACTGCTAATACTTTTTGTAGGAACAGCCACTTATGATCAGGCTGCCTAATCACCAGTTTACGCACGTAGCATTAAAAATGGCACACAGCGGTAAACCTGATTATATTATATTGATCATAACCCATGGCTTAGCCAGAAATATAATCATTGGCGATTTGATGGTTTTACCACGTAAAATAAAAATCTACCTAGTGAAAATGTTACCCTACCCAACAAAAAGTTTGGGTGGACAAGGTCATGGAGTATTTGAATCTAAAAAACAAAAGCTTCGAGTTCAAAACAGTGACACAAAATAATATTTTAAAACTCCTTGAGCAAACCCATAGAAAGCTGTTGGTATAGATAATTTAGCAGAAAGATTTCTAAAAGATGAAACCTTCATAATTTTAGGAAAAATTTGAGAATTATGAAATTTCCCTGTTAAAAAATGCTAAACAAAAAATCAAAGAGCCACATCATTGCCTCACATCTTCAAAATATTGGACTAAGTTGTACATAAGTAGACTTAGGCATACTTAGATAACCACAAGATTGTATCAAAATATTAATTACATTTTTACACCCTTTCAAATGAACAACTATGGATTTTAAATTTGCAATATTAATATATGTTATCAACAGAATTGCAAATTCTTTTGATACTGCTGGATTTGCAATTTTTTTCAGTAACCTAAATGACAGGGCAATGTGCTGACTCTAAATAATATGTCCACAATAAAATATTCTTATTTAATCACAAGAAGGTATCTTTGAGTGCAGAACATATTTCGCGTCTAGTGCTACTAGCTTCAATTCTCGGTCCTTCCTACCTGCAACTCGCACTAACACGCATGACATAAATTTGTTTATTTCAAAGCTTGCCTTGACTGGATAATTTTCCTGTGATAAAAAAAACAAAAAAACAGTAGAAGAGTTATGACTTTTAAAAGGAAAATTCAAGTATGAGGTGAATATTTGTGTACCTGTGCTTGCTCAAAATAATTTTTCTCTATTTGTTTTTTATATTCCAGAAAAAAAAAATGTTTTTAAGATCGTAGAACACAATGAATCAAAATCAAATATAAAGAAATATTTCATGAAAAACAAAAATAAAACAGCAAATACAATTCATTTTTCCCATGACATTTATATAAAGTTACAAATTTTCCATGATTCCCATGACTTTGTGGACACCCTGGAGCTGTTTGATAGTGTATGGATCCAATCTCACCACGAAAACTGTCTTATAAATTATATTGCAATAATCGAAACGAGGCCTGATATTTAATGGTTAAGTTGTTAACAACGATTTTAGTGACATGTAGTGATATATGAAGTAGTGGCATGTAGTGAAAAAATTCCTTTGTTTCAGTCAGGAATGAAAGACTTTTTCCATTGAAATGCTCAACCCTTAATTCTATCCTGATCACTATTTAACAGATTTATACAAACTGATTTATGTCAAATATTTCAGAAAAAGAGAAATATTAAATAACCTACAAATAGAATACAAATAGAAAATGTTTTCAAAATTATCATTTAGATAAATTAAAAGCAATGATAGAAGTTAGCGTTAAGGCAGGCACTCCAGCGGTGACATTCAACCAGGAAGATGTTTGGTTATTTAAATTAACCTTCTACTGACACTTAGAAAAGCAATCTTTGAAAAAATTCAGGAGTGTTTCATCACTATCATAACATTTCAATTTATGAAATAAACGTTTACCTCGAAATGATAATTCTTATTTTTCCTTTATTTTTTAAATCTCAAAAATCCAGCGTTGCCACAACATTTTTTATACACCCATGAAAACTTTACTTATATTCAAAAATTTTTTTATTACATTTCACAGGTAAGACGGGGGTTTAAAATCGTTTAAAGTAATAACTATTTTACAAAAAAATATTGTTATGTAGTGATTATTAAAATTTTATAGTTTTAATTATCATTAGTCAAATATGATTTAAAAGATTTTTTTTTACTATAGTGATTTTATTTATGTAATGGAAACATCATATCTTGACCGCACAGAGAAAAAAGACGGGGTAAGATTCTCGCGTCTTTACAGTGAGTGCAAACTATATTATAACACCATCTAAAAAGTCATATAAGCTGGCTTTTGCTCGAGAAAAATCTTAGTCTGTTTATTTTGGATTACCGGATGGGTATGTTGTTATTAGCAGAAATTTAGACTTAAACGAGTAAAGCTAGAATTGGATCTCAAAAATATTTCACAAATCAAACAAGGTTTAGGCTTTTCTTTCTGCTACCAAGATGGAAGTTCACAAAGCTGTAACCAGTTTATTCAAGATCTGTGATTATAAACAAAAACGAAAAAAAAACGTATTTTCACCACCAAAACCTTATTATTTTTAAAACCTCCTGTAATGAATGGCTATCAAAGATGGCTATCCTAACAAATTTCAAATCTATTTAAGCTCAACGTCAACGCATAACCAGCTAAGTTGTATAGAGCAATTACAAGCAGACCAATATTCCAAGAACTTTTTCCTGGTAGTGATATTGACTTTTTTGTGATTAAACACTCTCACCAATTGATCATAAATTTAGCTTGTGAGAAGTTTTTACTAAGTATTAAGGCTTAAAATTCAGTTTTGGAAGAAGAAAATAAAGGATTATCTGTATAAACAAGTTATTGCATTATATGTTGACCAGGTATTTAAGCTTATTCTTTTTAAGCTATATTATAATGGAACCCCTTGCTATGTATATATTCAAGATGAGCATACCTTGAGAACAAAATAAAAATAGGACTTTACATTTATTTTTGACAACCAAATAATATACCAGATTTTGTTCTGCTGTAACACCATAGTAGATATTTTAATGGAGATCTATAAATGAATCAGCTCCAGTACGATATCGTGACATTAAATGATAAATCTTATGAAATATAACTCACGCAGCAGTTAAACAAAGTTGGGACAAAATTTATAAAACGTAATCATTAAATTCTTTATCATGTTTTTATAACAATTGTGTCATCAAAAACCAAATTTACTACCATAAAATTTCATCAATTTTCCTGTCAAAATCTCTTAACCTTTTTGAAATGAAAGTGGCGTGTGCGGGTAAAATTTGACATCGCATTGTAGCTCAAAAAAAAAAAAAAAATCAAAACAATCTAAAATTAAAAAGGATACCAAAATAATCTAAAAATTTCAAATTAAAAACAAAAAACTTCTTTTCATCAGAGAAAATTTAGAACAAAACGTAAAATCACAAATTAATGAAATCTGAGTTATACCAGCCATAGTTAAAAAATCTACCGTATGTTTAAAATAGGTCCACACTCAGGTTTTATTACATACGTATTTCAAAAAATGATTTTTTGAGGACACCAAATGCAATAAAATAGAATGCATGTCACCTTATCAGTTAGTTATTTCTGTACCCATTTATAAAAGAGTTATAAAAGTTAAAACAAATTACCTTTTTTAAGATTTAAAAGTTACAGAATAGCTGTTGTGATATACATATCACAACAGCTGAACTTACAAACTGTGGAAGAGGAACATTTTCTCACAACCACAAAGTTTTGAGTTTAGAAAAAAAATGAAACTAGATTCCAAGACTAATATTCTTCAGCAAAGCTGATAAAAAAATAATGTAAAAGCCCTGACTTGCTCAAAAAAATTATGTAAAAGCCCTGACTTGCTCAAAAACTTTCACCATTTGAAAACATTTTTTTACTGCTTTATGATTATAACTCATTCAACTTGTGTTTTTTTTTACTTTGGATTTACATCTTCATTTGATTAGTTTTTAATTTAGTTAAATAGCTCCTTAATATAACATAAAACAGCTTCCTACTGGAAAATAATTTTCTTGGATAACAACAAGAGGGTAGAGTTTCCCTATCTACAACCAGATGTGTGAGTACTTAGCTACAAACCAATATATTTTTTGTCAAGATTCTTAGCAGATTTCGCAGATCTTTTAGCTCTAGAGGTCATTCTACCGCAACTCTTCTTTGAAAAGAATCTTCTATCAGAATATGCGGGATTGTATGAAGAAAAATATGCTGCAAGTAACAGATATTTTGAATAGTATGGTAATTCCACTTGGGCTTTGATAGATTTTTCTAAACAGTAAAATAC
>JAUZNK010040977.1:0-17205 GCA_035046665.1 Euphysa ruthae
ATTATATATTTAGTATATAAACTTGAGAAAGGTTGATTTTAAATGATTAGAAAATAGATTATTATAATACTTATATTCTAGAAACAGACAAATCTATTGAGTTGTTAGAATACCAGGAGCAAATAGCTAAGGTAAGATTTTCATGGGTACCGTTTAGTTTCGTCAGGTTTCTTATGAGCATATGTGATATATTTTCTATATACCTCATCTAATCAATTGTTTTTGTAAAAGGATTTATTTTGCTAGTAAAAAGTGATCCTAGCTAATACATAAAGTTAAACTTAAAAAATGAATTTGTAATCTATAAATATTTATGAATATTTTCAAAATAATATATTTGTTTGCCATAACAGACATTTTAATTTTTATTTGGGGTCAGAATTAGGCAATGGCAACAGTGATTATTAAAATAACATTTGGTTTTAGAGGAAATTTCAATAATGAGTAGTTTGTTATCGCAATATACCAAATCCAAAATACTATAGCGAAAATGTTTGATATGGTAGCTACCATATGAAACATTTGACTGTATGGCTATAGAAACGTTTAAAAAAACCTTTAAGGTGCCGCTTTAAAGCTTGAACATTTATTTACAATAAAAAATTAGTAAAATTGCATTTTCTTAAAACATTGGCTAGCTTTTGTTCATTTTGTTTTGTTGCAGTTGCAACTCATTGTTTATTTTTTGTAAGTTTAGGCCAGTCAATCGCCTTTTTGCTTGTTTATAACGAAGCCACAGCTAATTAAAATTTGTATTCCTCAAAGTTTTTCCCCTCAATTGGTTTTCCTTGCTTTCTTTGCTTTGCTTTCAATCCGCCTTCACCTAAGCAGAAAATTAGAATAATAACTACAGGATAGTTTCAGACCACTAAGTTTTTTTAGACTTGATCTTTAATCTTAAGCATCAATTTATGCGGTCTTTGATTTAAATTTAAGGCCCTGGGATCTTAAACAGGTGAAAAAATATCACTTCAATGAAAACTAAAGAATTTTGTATATTCTTAAGATTAACATTTAAGGTAGAATTTGATATAGTTCAAAATACAGCAGTGTTGCGTAAGTTTCATAAAGTGTCACCATAAGGTTGAGAAATGAATAAATTTTATCAGAGTATGTGTTTGGAATTTTTATAGTTATGAAAAAAGAGCTTAAGATAGTGTCTTGTTATTTTTCGAGCTAAAATTTTAAATTATAAAGTTATAGACCTTTTGACAGATCACAACATCATTATGCTGTGCACTGCATTGCTGTTAAGAACAGGGACAAACAAACTGCAAAATGTCTATAAACTGCTGTGGTAACTCTTATTTTTAATGTTATGGTTAATATAATCACTTGTTTTGGTTGGTTTTGATATGTCTTATAATAATATAAAATAATGACGATACCTATCAGATGTTGAATTACATTACATTACATTTCAAATCATCAGGGAATGATAACTGCAGAACATCACCAACAACTAAGTTGCTTGATCTACTGCTAATAATTTCCTCTAACTTACTGCTTGTACTTGGAAGTAGAGGCAAACCCAACGGTTCTGTCATAATAACCTCAATCAAAAAAACCTTACTGAGACTTCCAGATCCAATCGGCACACCTCTTGAAGTTGAATATGTTTTTAATTTATCTACTTTTCATCTTGACTAGTAAGTACCATTTCAAAGCAGATAAAATAGGAAAAAATAAAAAAAAAAAACGCTGTTTCTCTTTGAGATCTATAACCGACAGTGTTTGTTTGTCCCTATTTTTAACAACAATGCATTGGGAAAATTTGCATAGGTACGTGCGCGTGCTATATGGCAAAAGGTCTATCGAAAATTTTAAATTTATATACTTAAATTTGGCTAGAGAAAATTCATTGAAAATTTTAATATTGATTCAAAAAATTTCTGTTTTCACTTTGATGATTAACAATGTATTACATTGTTACATTACATTACATCGTAATAAGTTACATGTATTACAAAGATGCAATTTTTGCATCTTTTTCTTGCTAAACTTTTCATTTGCGCTTTTTTATACTGGTTATCATTATTAAATCCTGCAGACAATTTTCAATGTAAAGGGGCTAAAAAAGTATTACAGGTTACAACTATTTTACAATCTAACTTTTATCAAAACAAAGTGCATTTTTTTTTCAAATTTTCTTTTTACATTTTTTAGAAAAATGGTTATTTGTAATTGACTTTTATTAAATTAAATATTCAAAAACCCAGTTTGTTTCAGAAAATTTCAAAATTAAATTTAAAATAAAGTTTTGGGTTAATAAGAGTTCTTCCAAATTCCAAATTCCAAATCACCCTCAAATTTTTCTCACGTGAAGTTTTTTAGGCCGCATTGGTTGTAGGGCAGGGGTTGTCTGTCGTCATACTGGAATAGCATATATTTAACTAATATATATTTACTAAACTAATAATATGAAATTACTCTATTTAAGTCAAAATCCAAATATATGTTAAAATGATGATGATAAGCTAGCCAGGCTTATTTTAATTTCTTACTTGTGGAGCGAGGGGTATTCAATTTAAAGAAAAATCCTGATAGGGCTTTTTTTTAAATAAATTCTTTGACACTGATTTGGAAAATTCCAAAAAATTTTTTTGTGGTCAGTCAGATTTTTTAAATTTCTGAAAAAAGATTTGTTTTGAAAAATTGAATTAGACTCAGTGGAAAGTTTTGAAGAAATACAAACAAAATATAAATTCTATAAGTCATAATTGATCCAACCTGAAATTTTATTTCTTTTTTTTTATTTGTTGTCCATTTTTCATCCCCAAATTCTATTATTGATGACTGTATTACTTGTCTAACTCATCTTGCTTTCTTTTAAATTCTAAAGTCTTTTTTTCATGACCGGCCATATTTTGTTTCTTGTCTAACAGTTACACCAAAAATTTATGCTAAAAAAACCATTTTAAAATAAACCAAGTGGAAAACATATATTGATTGCCTCACGCAAAAAAAAAAATGATTTAAAGTGTAAATTTTTTATATTCTTTATATAATTAATTATTAAGTCCCAACCTTTTTTCTAATTTTTAAAAAAGTAATATATAAAAAGAGTAGAGACTAAAAAGACTTTTGAAAGACTTTTAAAATAATTCAAATACCATGTTAAAAACGTCTCATGAATTTTTAAAAACTTATAGCAAATTTTCTATTCCTTATAATAATGTTTCTAAACAAAAAACGAAATTATCATTATAATCAAATTTGTTATGAAAATTATACATAAAAAATGTTAAGGCGACTGGAAAATGTCACCTTAAAGAAAATGTCACCATAAGGTTAGCTTTTTTGATATCAAGTGTTGACTTTTTTTTCTGTTTAGGTACTCAATTATTAATATACAACTATGGAAAATATATGTCTTGTATAAAGATGCAGAGAAATTTTTTGTTGTGTTTTTTTTAGTTGCTTAAAGATGACACAACTCATCCACCTCTCAATGTTGACCAACTTATGGAGGTAAGGTCCACAGGGCTCAAAGCATCATTATACATAATGAACATTTTGTTTATATTTTAGTTGGTAATTTTAATAATAATAATACTTTTATGAAGCATCCTCTAGATTCAAAATCAGTATTTGTTTGTTCTTTTTTTCCTCTAAAATAAAATTTTTCACAAAATTTCATAATTGAAGCTATTTTCCAGATTGAAAATTCTGCAGTATTGAGCTTATATAATTATTTTGTTTATTTTTCATGTTTTTGCTTTTCAAGATAATATTTTCACCTCGTTGAACTGGCTCATATGAGATTTTTATTTAATTTAATATTGTTTTAGGATTTATTGTCTGATGTTTATTTAACCAAAACTCATTTTACTACGGCTATAGATTTACTCGACCACATAAGCATTGTAAGTATCATTTAAAGTCTCTCAGAATTTTGAGTGAAATCATTGCTTGATCTAAACAGTTTTAAGTTAGATGATTATTGTTCCGCTAAACGGAAAGGAACCAGTTGCTTGATTTTTTTGTATTAGTTTATTACAAGGAAAGTAGAAATTATTCTGAGTTAATGAAAATATTATTTTGTCACTAAGCCTGTAAAACATACCTTTGTGAAAATTTAAACAACTAAACTTAACATAGTAATATGTGATGGATCCATAAATTCCCTATGTATTAAAATTGCCATAAAAAACTTGGTCATGTTTTGCTCATTAAAAATTTCTCTTGCCTATTAGTTGATCCATAAATTAGGTAAGATTATAAATTGCCATAAAAGCATGTTTCACACTTACGCTCTTATATAGCTTATATTCAGAATCCTTGTTTCTATATTTCTATAAGAAATCCTTTTCAGCACATGCTTAATATTTGATATATTGTATACAAACATTGCTTTAAGAAATTACATCATATCATGTTGAAATTAAATGTGGTTAATTTTTATAAATTAAAATCATAAATAAATGCTGCAAAACATGCTTAGCTGAACATTCGCTAGCCATACGTGGTAAGTCTTCTAGTGTAAAAGGACTGGGGTGCCTATATTACTTTATTAGTAAGCTTGTGTTAAGAAGGGCGTGGTGCTGTAAAACTCCAGCACTTCATCAAATAGTTAGACTCGTTTGTTACACGCGTTAGCATGTTAAAACTAAGTCATACAGTAATTACTTATTTCTGTGAAGTAAACATGAAAAAATGTTTGTCATGTTGATGATAGCGGGAAATTTTTAAATTATATTAATATATATTAATATTAATTAAGTATAAAACATTCTTGTAAAAAACTTTTCTAGTAATAAATTCATATATTTGATTTTAAGTCAAGTTACCATAGAAATAATGACACATGCTTATTTGTCTAGATAGATAGATCTGTAAAGTAAGGATGAAATTAATTTGTTATATGAGAAACCTTGTTGTTTATGCATACTCATTGAAAATATTTTTTTTCTCTTGCAATGGATCATTCCCAAAAATTAATATTTATTGACCTATTTATTATTTTTTAGATATTTATAATTTTTTTTTTTAATAGTATTGAATGCTTTATTTTACTTAAAATATTTAAAAGAAATTGATGGCTCTTATTTCATTAATTTCTGATAAACAGATATCTGGTACCTATATAACGTATTTAAACATAAGATCAAGGAGACGTTTTTTTACCTCTTTGTATATAGTTCGCAGATAATAAACATAGACTAGAATTCTGTAAAAAACTACTTCTTAAATTTTTACATATATGTATTTACATATATATATATTTTTTTTACTAAGCTTTGGTTGAATTTTATGTGTGATGTATAACCGGAACAACATGGGGAATATTGTTGTAACAGGCAATTTTTGTGCCTATACCACCATTTGTTTTTTATCTTAATGTTTATTCTTTTTCTTTTTTTATTATTTTTTTTTGTTTTCTGTTATCTTGTAATTTTCATAGCTAATGTAAATTGATAACTTTCATTAAATTCAGTACATTCATTACAATCATAACTTTTATAGTTAGAAGAACGCAATAATGCAGTGATAAAGATTTGGTCCAAATGTGTTTGTAGTGATAGGTATATAGTTTCTTAATTATGTCTGATTCTCAAAGGAAATGTGTCTTGCATTAATGTTTTCAAACCATATTGCTTTGAATCAACGAATGTTTTAAATGTTTTGAATGCATGGCACTTTTTTGATCGTTAAATTTACTGCTTTGCACGGAGAGTCAAGTGGATTATTTTACCTTAGATTTTGTGTAAATTATTATGTATGATAGAAGCCTTCAGATTTAAAATTATTTTTCCTGCAAGAAGTTAGTCAACTTTCAGATTTTCATAATACTTTGATACGAAAAAGATATTTTTAATTTGATTATCAAATTTTATTTTACAATTCTTATTTAAGTTTTATCTGTGTTGCTTTATAACTTCAGATTTTACGAAGTGATTTTCACAAACACCTTTACATATATTTTTGATGAATATCAGAAAAACTTGAGCTTTCAAATTTTTTTCTTTGCTTATTTCAATACTATGCCTTTTCATTTTTTGAAATTTTATTTTGAAAAACTGATTTAAAACTTTCTTTCTAATTTCTTAAAAACTGACCCTTATAAATTTATAATTAATTTCCCATAACACATAAATGAGTGCATTAAGCAGAACTGAAGTAGCAATCTGTATTGGTTTCCTGAAAAAAAAATCTCCTTTTTATTTTTCTCATTAGTGCAGAATCACCTTCCCAAACATCTGTTTATAACAAACCTTAATACCTAAATACCAATACTTCACTGCGGAAAAAAAGATCCCTATAATTTTGCAGACGTTAAAATGAGTTATTTTGCAACATGTCATGTTAAGTTTAAATACGTTAAAATGAGCAAGAAGATTAAAATTATTTCTACAGAAACATTAGAATATGCGATTGATAAAATCATATTTTTATCATTAAAGAATGTAGAAGCCAAAGAAAGTAACAGTCTTCTTTAAATTCAAGTTTTTCTCTCCTCATATTTAATAATTCAGTTTTTGGTAAGGTAATTGAAAGTTTGAAGAATAGAACCAAAATTTTGTGTAAAGTTCTGTTAAAAAAATATTTAAAAATATATGTGATATTTTACCTTATAATTTAGCTCTTCATTTTGCCACTTTGTGCATACAAATGCATGGTAACGAACAGTAAATAAATAAGTTAATTAAAATATATAATTTAAAGTAGAGTGCGTTTTTATTACGAATTAATTTAACCAGTTAAGCATGCGCAAATGTTTAACATCAAACATTATTTTTTTACCCTTTTTTTCATAATTTGAAAGTGTATTTCAATCACTGGGGTTTTTCCTAATATGTTACATCATTTTGATAATTCTTATTGCTTGAATTTATCTTGATACCTTCAATGTTTTGATTATTATTTTATTTCTGTTGGGGCTTATCTTAGAGCGTTTGATATTCTTGATAATTTCTGTCATTGGAATTATTGTTGAGGGATTCCGTAGAGAAATCATGGTCAATCCTGCCAAACTGACAAAATGTGAACATAGATTGTCATATCCATGCTATTTCTCATTTTAGAATACTTTTATGTAATACGAAAATTTTTTTACCAAAAATTCCATATTTGTAAGATAGAGGACCATTGTAGGAGTCTTTTTACCCAATAGGGTACCTACCAAAAACTCTTTCGTTTTTTTATACTGAATTGCATAGGTAAAAGTAGAGGATATTAGATACCAATGTGACTAAATGTTAAAATGTTTGTTTTTTTTTCTTTCTTTTTTTTTAATAAATATGATATAGTATTTTGAAGGTGAAATAACATTTTTTGTTTTCTTGTGCTGTTATTTAATTCAGTCAAGGGTTTCCCAGAAATTTATTTTGAGAAACAAATTTTAATGAATTTAGAAAATCAGTTGGTATATTGCTGCTAAATCTGGCTATGTATGGCACATTTCTGTTGTAATTGGGAAATTTAGTCAGGATTTTTATTTGGAAAAAATCTAATATTATAATAAAATTACCTGGTTTGCACCTTGTAAATTCTGCTTAGGGATACATAATCAACTATTTTCTAAATATTGCTATAGTTTTAGAGCTAAAAAAAAAACACGATGAATTTTTTAGACAATTAAGATAATTACTCATTACGATTCAAATTTATTGGTTTTCAAAATAAATTTAATTTAGATGGGAAGATAGTCCACATATTGATCAAAAAGCGGTTTTATCACAGAAAATCTTTTATAAATGTTTGAAGTATTGTCAGAAAAACGGTAAATTTATTTGTTTTTTTAAGGTCAAAACTTTTCTGTCTTTTCATATAAATTTTGAGATTTAACCTTTTCCTTCTAAAGTTATAGATCTACTTGGTCAATTATTAATTAAATTTTCCGGATAAAAATTTATAAATCGTATTTTTTTTAAATAACCCAATCTTTGTTTCTTCTTCAATTTTCTCTGATGATTTTTTTATTTTGTACTTAAAAAACGTGTTCTAATTTATATGTCTTTTTTTCCATGTTCTTTATCAGACTCACAATGTAACCCCATTTCAGATTACATTTTACAATAGCTTATTGTTAACATTTTATTATTTAGAATCTCGTCGTCATTTTATTCCCTCTTTGCAAATGTTATTGGAATCCTTACAACATGAAGATATTATGAGTGACATGTCGTATCAATACAAATTGCAAGCATGTTATGAACTTCTTGGGCTATCATGTATTAGTTGAAATTTATAACACATTTTAAATTATTACCTAGAAAAAAAGTAGGCAGCTATTTCTTCTGCTATTTTTATCTTCTTTTTAAGTTTTGTTCAAACATTTTTGATACTTTTAAACACTCCAGTAATTCCAATACTATGTATGTAGTTATGTGTCTTTGTATATTATCACTTTCTATCTTTTATTCACTTCTAAGAAAATATTTTAAGAAAAGATTTTTGAAAGAATGGCTCATTCCAGATAACAATCATTTCTGTGCAAAAGTCAAATTGTGTACGTCGTGATCAAAATTACCAGAATAGCAATTAAAATCTTTTAAAAAAAGTAGAAACTATTTTTTATATCAATTTTTTTTATTAAAAAAAGATGTGAATAAATTTTCATACAAGCAATAAACTTACATTGTGTGATTGAATTTGATTCAATTCAATAGATTTATTTTGCGTTGGTAACATACAATAGTTAAATACAATGTTATATAAGATAATACATATACTATTACAAATACTAATAAATACCAAGCAAAAAATTTTTTTTTAATTTTTTATTTAAAAAAAAAAAAAATTATAACATGATTATGATCTTTATTACTTAATTCCATCCGTTATGAAAAAAAATATAAAAAGTTTTATACGCTAAGAAAATGTATGAATATATATTTAATTTCTCATAAGCATCATTTGCATATTTTACACATGCAGTTTTCTCCATTCCATTTTTTAATGCTACTGAGAAAGACTGTTAAAGAAGGAGAGCATTCGATATAGTTAGGAAGAATGTTCCGAATTAAACTACCTTGAAAAGCTAGTCAGTTTGTGACGAAGGTTTTTGACAGTGCCTTAGGAAGATTTAGGGGCATTTTGTTTCTAAGATTATAAAAAATACTTTTTGTTGTGAAAATATTCCACATTAATTTTGGGTTGGTTTTATTAAGAGTCTTATAGATTTCCGTAATGAGTGTGCGTAAGTTTTTTTTATGGATACTGCAGCTGTTACCTATTTCCAATAGTTCATTTAGATCAAGTGAAAAGTTATTAATTATTGATAATTTAAGAGGAAGTTTATTCAACAAGGGAGTTTATAAAATTCATGAGGTCTTTATTTGAATGAAGATGTTTAATTGAGCAAATTCAGTAGTTTATTTTCAGGATTTGTTAAACCTGTAGTTATTTTAACTCCGAAAAGAAAAAATAGTTTGATATTTGAGTTTTGTTGTTTATCTATCTTGACAATCAAAATAATATATTCATTCCACGTAATTTCAAGTGATATTAATTTTTATTAAAATTTTTCAATTTTCTGTCAAAAAGAGGAGTTCTAGTAAGAGCTAGTTTCACCATACTTCTAATTAAAAAAACTTTTGTACTTACTTTTTAACGTGCACATATGTATAAACTTTTACTATTTCTATTGTTATAAACGATTTTCATCTTTTGTTTAAAATCATTCCTGAATAGTAATAGTGAAAATCTATGCTATAGGCAAAATAAATATGAGAACAGAATTGTGTTACGTAGTCATTTTTATGAAAAAATGGCTTCGTAACAACCTATGAAAATGACTGCATAACAACCTATGAAAATGGCTACATAACAACCCATGAAAATGGCTGCATAACAACCTATTAAAATGGCTGCATAACAACCTATGAAAATGGCTGCATAACAACCTATGAAAATGGCTGCATAACAACCTTTGAAATTAAAATTTTCAGCAAATTTTTTATACGTCCAAATGATAAAGATATATTATTTTATAAGAAAACTTTGGTTGTAGCAATAAATTCACTTTTGATAAAATTTTAGATGTGGTTTTTGAAAAAAGTTTCTTTTTAACTTTGTGCTGTATTTGTCTGAAGGTTCTGAATAAAGTGGAAAATTTAAAGCTACTGATTTGTCAGAAAGATACTCTAAAACCTGATTTACTGTACTTTGTTGCCTACTATTACTTCATATTAAAAGTGAAAAACTAAAAATTCTCTCACTTGAAAATTTGCTTCCTCGATGTCACAGCCCAAGACACTAAGTAAGGATATAATTTTCAGATCTACTTCAAACTGATCTCATATTCTTTAAAATTGCAATAAGGGTAAACTTTCAAAGCTGGACTTGATGTCTAGTTGTGAATGTTTTTCTTTAGTTGTTGTTGATCAGCACTTTTGGAAAAGAATTAGAATAAGATTCATGTTTCTTGTTTCGTGATTCATATCACTGCTTTGATGTGACCAAAATTAACTTTGTTTAGCTTTTAAAAGAAATATAGGGTATTTGTCCTGGAATCACAATACCCTCATTAAGTACCTTTGATTATGGAAAGCAACAATATAATGTCGCAATTTTGTGTCGATACCACTTTAGGATCTAAATAAACATTGTCAAAATTCTTAGCTAACTTAGTATGTACTTAGCTTTGTGAAAAGGTTATAACAATACTTCTGTTATTATTCTATAATAGAGCCCTAAAGAAAACAATTGAAATTCAAGGTCTTGAAACTAAGCTAGATACACCAAATAGAATTGAATGGGAACTTAAAATCTTTCTTTGGCCATTGCAAACTAAACTGGATGAATGAAGAGACAGCAACTTTGAATATTTGATTCAGATTAGTTTGATCATTCATTAAAAATTCTCACTTTATCTAATAAAATATTCACATTTCATCAAAGTTCAAACTAATTCATTTATTTGAAATTCTATGTTTTAGTGATGTCACTTAAGTAATATCGATTTTAGAGTCTTAAACTGGGTTTTCCTCGTTATTAATATTTATTGCCAATTAATTTTCTAAATAAGTTGTTTTGAATTTATTTTTAATATTGTTAATTTTTATTACAAAATTATAGCGTCTTTCAATAAAATTCAGCATGAAGTTAAATTAGAGAGGTGTTATTTTACCTGCATTGCCATCTCCCACAGTTCTTAAACAAAATCTTATTCTCTATGAATAAAATATATGCGATTGAAATTTTTGTATTTTCTTTAATGAAGTAAAAATAACTTTAGAAAAATATGTTTAGAAAAATACTTGCAAATGTTATAAGTGTTGAATTATTAATTCAAGTAACCATAAAATATCCTGTTCTTAAGTTTTGGTTTTTTATCGAACAGATTACAAAAAAATTTTTTCTTCAGTTATAACTAGTTGCGAGTAGCAAAAAAATATGATATTTGTAGTAATGAGCACTTTTATCTATAAGAAATGACTATTTATTTATTAATCTTTAGATAGCCTAATATATGTCAGGTCAATTATCACAAAATGAAGATGCAGAGATGTTTGCTATTGATGCTCTCTCAGTTATCAAAGACGAGAATATTGATGTGTACATTTCAATTTTACAGAAACTAAATAATTGCTATGAAAAAGAGTTTGTTAAGATACAGAAATTTACAGAGTGTTGTTTGAAAGAGGTTTTGAATAAACTTGACACCATTAATGTTAACTTAGTTTATCTACTTTGGAGCTCATTGAATTTGATGCTCGCTTCACCTATTGCCCAAAAATATATATACAGAAACAATAAATCATTGGTACAATTAAAGAGGTCTCTTTTAATTGCTACCAAAAATGGTAATGACAAACTTCTTAAGGTTTCAACTAATTTTCTGTCCATAATTCTAGTGGGGGCACCCGAAACATATGTCGAAAAAGTTTGTGAATTAAACCTTATTGAACTTATGGTGGGTATATTAGATAGTAATTCAGCATTTTCAGATGAGTCTTTCAAGTCGATAGTTTGTTGTATTGGGTTGCTGTGCGATGGTACGAGAGAATGCAAAAAGCAGTTAATAGAGCACAATGTGGCTGATGTTGTTTATCGTGTTGGAGAAAAATATGCTGCAGATGTAGATTTTTGTGAGCTCGCAGCGATAACGTATGATGATCTGATGTCGTTGAATGTTGACAATGAACGAATGGGAAGAATGAAATTCATTAAATCACAAATTCAAGAAATAATTTTTTGTTCAAATCCGCTTTGTTTATTGCCACAAAAGAATTTGAAATTTAAAAAATGTTCACAATGTAAAATAACTGTATATTGTTCAAAGAAGTGTCAAGTCAGTCATTGGAAAAAAACACATCATGAAGTTTGCGCAGTGTAGCATGGCTAACCTTTTATCAGGAATATATTTTCAGCAGCTTTCTTGTTTGGAACTATTTAAATTAAATAAAGTATTTTTCCCTTGCTTTTTATCATTTTAAATTATGATAGCGACAATTATCAAAAGATTTCGAGGAAAAAATTAACATTCAGATAAGTAATTATTAGCAAGTTTAAAAAGATAGGTGAATTTTTCGCTTTATATGAATGGGCTGTTGAAAGAAGTCATGCGTAAAGTAAAAACATGCAAGAGAAAACTTACTTCAACCTATTTATTTTATAATAAGTCAGATAAGTATGATATGTAAATGAATAAGGCAAAAACAATATTATTTGTTTTGAGTTGACTATAATATTTACAAAGAATAATTTATGCCAGGTATCTTTGTAAGGTCAATAGGTTTTTATTAACAAATTAAATTTTAGTTTTCCTGGTCATATACTTTTTTTTTTTTTTTTAATGTTTTTCTATCAAAGACAGTAAATGCCACCGATGCTTTTGAGTTAACTTAGTTTTTTTTTTTTTTTTCTATCATTAATCTTTCAATGGGAAAATTTTGAAAATTTTATGTTTATTAAAACTTGAATATTTATTTTCCATATTTCAAGTAGGCCGTAAGAAATTTTTTTTATAAGAGTGCTCTTGTTTATAAGACATGTATTGATCGGAGAATTATAGATTTTGTTTATAGATTTTTTTTTTTTAATTAATTTCATATAGTTTATATATATATTGATTTATTAATATTATCGCAAGTTTTATCAAAAATTTCTAAATGTAAATTTTTTTTTTTCTTTTTTATGAAATTTATTTAAGTTTATTCTGAGTATTTATTATTCTGAGTAAAAATTATGTTTTAATGTTAAATTGTGCTTCAGTATTGTAAAGTTAAGATTTTCTATATTTTGACATGTTTTGTATCATCTATATAGGATTTTCATACTTACCATATTGTTCATAGTTGCTAAGTTTCACTGTGAAACATGGTAAATTTCAGTTTGGTGTCTGTCACAGATGGTTCGCATGGCTAGTAGATGATTGTTAGCCTTGGGTAGCGAATTTCCTAATATGTAGCATCACAATCAAAGGACCCAGCTCCTATATTACTGTAAATTGGTCACATATGATGTCATTACACACTATATGAACAGTTTTAAATTGATTAGAAGTAGTTTTGATACATTTTTTCAGGATTAATCTAGTGAGTACCAAAATTTACAAAGCTGAAATTCGAACACCTATTTTATACATCAGTACCTCTACTTATAAATAATTTTGTGTGCTTATCTTTATTTTATTTATATTTATTTTCGAATAAATTTTAAATACATTATTCATTTAACCGTTTTTTTTTTCTTTTTTATTTTTTGAAATTATGGGTTTTTTGTATATATTTATATTCCATCCAGCTGCTCAGGACACATACTGTATTTTTTTTTTGTTCTAAGACCTCAGCTGAAATACTTCTAAAATATGTGAATTGAGCCATGATTTTTGGAATATTTTTATAAAGGAAATGAATTTTTAAATTTTCTAAAAATTAAGTTGGAATCAAGTGTGAGGTATTTTTCCATTTATGATATAACAAAATAATTGTCCGTACGAAATTTGATTGGTATCATTGGCATATTTGGAGCTGTTTTGATAGCTGTGATATCCAATAGACTACTAAAATATTTGAAAAGACATCAAAGATGAAAATGATAATGGTCATGAAAATGATCTAACACATTTAATCAGGGTTTGAAGAATTTCATACAGTTTTAGAATAACAAAGGGTTGTATTTGTTTCATTTGGTAGAGCTTTTTCTAAAGATATGTGTTTGGGTGATGTTAGAATTATTTGGGAACACAGGCATGCGGAGAAGGATTTAGAAATATATACTCATAACATCTGATTTAAGATTATTTAGAGACTCACAAATTTTCAGATTACTTATTGCCAATTTCTAACAAATCAGAAAGAGTTGGATCTTGTATCATTTTATTATTCTGCCTTTGTTTTTAGTGTAACTGGCTCAGTTTAACTGTGTTGTGGTAAAAAAATTTCGTTTGTCAATGTTTAAAAAATTTTTATCATAAATAATTTTAAACCGTGTGATTTTGTGCTTTCTGGTTGTTCGTGCTTTCTGGTTGTTCTTTTTTTCTTTTTTCTTTTTTTTTATCATAGCTAAAAAAAAAACTGTTGTCAACATGTCTCACTAGTATCAAAGCTGTATTTTCAGCACTATTCAATTTTCAATAAGAAACAACAAAGGGAGTTATACTGTTATGGTTATGGAGCATTTGAAATCTTTGAAACTAGGGTTAGGTCGCTAACCTAAAGTTTGGGTGCTGTTTATTTAAGAGAAGTTAGGTCTAAATTAGCACCGATTCCACTAAATAAACCACTGATAAATTAATTATAGATTTTATAAAAGAAAAAGTTCATTTATTTATTGTGTGGAAGATAAATCATGTTTGTTTATTTATATATAAAAAGTTATTAAAATGGCTTCACGATCAGGTCCACGAGCTAAGGGTACAGATGGATCGGATTATTCCCATCGAGAAAGCATTGTCAACCATTACAAAATAAGTTCGGAACTAAAGACTAAAGTACGTAAAAGTCTAATACCGCATATGGTAATGACTTTTTTGTTGGTTTGCAAAACACTTGCTATTACGCTTGGATCAAAGTACTTTGTACCTTTGGAACCATGGGAGATGGTATGGATTTTGAGTGGCATCTGTGCATTTATTGGGCTCAGTTCAATGGCTAAAAATGACACAAAGCGTCTCTCTGTTTATATTCTTGGTAATTCTATATTTGGCATTACTCCATTAGTTATTGGCTTTATTGCTTTGGTCAAAAGAGTTCAAGTTGATTTCAAGGACATGAAGAAAGTTCCAGATGCATGGAGAAATTCTCCAATGAAAATGGCAGTGATTGCTGTGTGTTTTACTTGGCAATGTGTGGGTTTAGTTTACGCATTAAAATTAAAGAATGCATGGAGTACAATGGCTAGTAAGAAGAAATAAACATTAAAAATGGTTTTAATTTAATATAATATGGAGTTCAAATTTTTGAATTTTTTAATTTAAATATTGATTCATGTTTCATTTCCATGTAAAAATATTTAAAATGTAAAATGTAACCAAGAGAATATTATTTTCAAAATTTTAGGTAAATGTCTTCATTCTTTAAAATTTTAATTTAGGCTAAAATCTATGAGATAACGTTTGATATTGCACATTTTTATTAAAAATCAACGAAATTGTATCTAATTGGAATATTTTTTATGGAATTGATCAGATTACATCCAATATTAAACATTTTGATGAAACCGTATAGGAGATTTAATTGTTTTAAGGAAATAAAATTTCAGTAATCTGATTTGCAAAATTTGAGCAGCTCCAAAAATTTTTATCCTATTATCTCAAAACTACCCAAGGAATTAGTGAAAACCAGGAATTTTTTATGCTTTAAAATATTAGATCTCCATAAGCAGACAAAATTGATTCTTGTATTCTCAGTTAATCATTTGTTTTTTATTGTATAAAACATTTACGTTTTATATTTAGAAAATTTTGTGCATAAAAGCAAATTTTGTTTTCTAATACCAGACTGAGAAATCATGTTCAAACTACTTTTGTTTTATATTACAGCAACTTGTGTCTAGATTCAGTAGTTTTAAGTCAAGTGTTTAAAAGTGTTTAAAAAAGCTCAACTCAATTAGGAGAAGGACTAGGAAAAGTCGCACGATCTTAAAAGTACACAGCTGTTGCTTTGTTGTTCTTAGTTTTATATTAGTTTGAAGAAGAGACCTTTCCAGTAATGCTATTAATTGTAATAGTATACGCACATTGTAAGTTTTGATGCAAATGTTGCTGAAAAGAAAAAAGAAATTAGTTTCAAAGTTCAATTAGTAGATATGTTTAAAAACGAAATTCTAAAATTATTTATTGGAAACAGATATCAAGCCATTCTAAAAATGTTTGTTTCCTATCCTCTTTTATACAAAAAATTTCAGTATGATAATTCTCATGCAGAAATTTTTGTTTTCATAAGAATATTATGAAACTTTTCATATTAATACAAAAAGCACATAATGATGTATTAAACCTGTATTTAATGGCGTGCTAATGGATCATTTTATCATATAACATTATTTTTCTCTATGAGATAAAAACAGAAACATATTTTAGTTTGGTCTGATAGAAATATATAATGGAAGATTTGATAATTTTCAACTCTGATTTTTCGACAAAGGTTATCTTTATTTATTGAATTTAGGTATATAGATAGCATGAAATTTTATTGAATAAATTTATTTGAACCTGATAGTGCATCTATTTACTGTATCATCTAGAAGCCCTTTTTAGAAGCTCTTTTTAGCCAAATTAAAGTTAAATTTCAAATTGGTTCATATCAATTTTTTAAAACTAGCAATATTTATGCCCTTTCATTAAAAAGTTTGAATGTATTGGAAAAAAGATATCAAATTGTTATTGGCTGTAATTTTTTATCTATTTTCTTAAAAACGATCAAGTTGTGAACTCTCCAATCACTTTTCTGTCTTTTATCATTCAAAGCCATTTTGTTAACATATCTGTTTTGGCTTGATCAAAGATAATTTTCCCTATAGGTGGCTTGATCAAAAATGGCTTGTTGGAATGTATGAAGTTGAAAAATAATTAAATTTTTATATTTTGACATCACTATCACATTTTTTTTTTTTTTTTTATTTTCATGGAGAACTAAAGATGTTATCATTTTTGATTAATTCAGTTAAAAGTGATCTGTTAAAAACTTCTTTTTTAATACTGGCCTAATTTGAAAAAATTATTATTAGGGAGAGAGATAGAGAATGTTATATTTAACGTGGGGAACCAACAAATTGCCGAGACAATATTTCCAGATGGGCCCACGTGGCGGGTCT